>JANPXK010000207.1:0-50815 GCA_024704745.1 Rosa lucieae | reverse complement strand
TCTTTCCTCAATCGAACTTTTATCTTTCTCCTCTTTGTTCTGGTGTTACTCCTCCTTTCCCACAGCTGGGGCAACCCTTCATCCCAAATCCTTGGCAATCGAAACACCTAAATTCACGTCATGACCAAAAGCTCATTAGTAAAATGTTCATGAATTGTACGAAATATATACTCTTCTAAAGAAAAGAAAATTGAATTTTAGTATTAGTGAGGTAAGAACATAAGTCGACTTACTTCCAGCGCTCAAAAATATTTCCATTTTTCTTATTCCTTCCTGTACCCTGAAAAGACTCAAAAGAGAAACAAACAACAATCATCCATATGATTCTTGAAGAATACGTACGTATAAGCGCGAAGAGAGAAGAAGTTGGCAAGCATATTCTCAAAAAAAAAAAAAAAATTGGCAAGCTAAACCCTAAGCCGTTGACATGCATGAAACAAAGTCAAAATAACCTTTTCTTTTTTTTAGTGAATGACCAAAGTAACGTTTAATTTAATACAATAAATGATTTCGAGTAACTAATGTAACCCTATATATATAAAAGGCTTTTTCACTATAGTACGTGTAACATTATGTTCAAGTCGCTCATTTATTAGCTCAATTATTATGTTGAATTACAACCTTGTATACTTAATAAAAATGTCTATCTATTAGAGAAGAATGCTATAAACTTTGATTGTAGCGATATATAAATCTTTAAATTTTATTCATTCCCCTTGAAAAAACAAAAAATAATAATCTAGTATTTTCAGACTCACATCTTATCATCTTATTATTTGGGAAATCAATGTATCGAACAATTACTTTTAGAATTGAGCACTTTCAGTTTTTTTTTTTTGGCCAATTAATCTACTCTCATTCAACATGTCAGTACTCACTTTTTTTCTATATTTTTTGTCTTACTTATTTACAATGTATACGTAAAAAGTGAAAGTGAAATGAAGTCGTGAAAGCATACCTTGCAACCCTGACAGTCAATTGCACCTTTGCCTTCGCAGGTTTCACACCTTTTTAAGATCTACATGCGAAAAAATAAGCTCAAAAATAATTCCATTGTATAAATGATTGAACTATACATAACAATATAAAATGAAAAGCAGCATATGCTTATACCGAGTTGAGTGAAAATCCTCCACCAGATTTCGCAGCAAAAACTGCAGCTGCTCTTCGAATCCGGCTCTGTTCTGTGGTTGTTCTGACGGATGTCGGAATAGGCCGAGGAATAATCGGCACTGCCGGTGAAGGATGAGGAGGAGTTGTCAAACCTTTGTGAGAGTACATGGAGAGTTTGGTCATCAACATTTTTTTTTTGTATCGATCAGACCGATAGTAGTTATGATTTGGAGCTAGCTATGTGGATAGCTGTTTATTCTCCGAAGGTTTTGATTAAAAGGAATGAGTGAACTATACTGAATATCACATCACATTCACACCACAATTTGGGGTCACTCATGGAGTGGATAATCCTTACAAAACGAATATAGGCCATTCGAATAATAAATATGTTTCCGCAAATCCATTAGAAGCACACAGTAGATTAGATGGCAGATAACGTTTCATAAATATACTGAAAACTCAATCAGCATTCCTAACAAACTACATTGTTCAGTAGCACTACATCTTCTTTAGGTCTTTGAAAGCTACTGCCGTCAAACTATGCAAGTTGCTAAGCCCCGTTAAATGGATCAGACCCGGTTTTTTGACCCATGTGTCCGGCCTGACCCGTTATAACTCCAGTTTACAACATTTGTTATCAAAAAGGAATTATCTAGCCGAGTCTTGTAGCGAAAACTGAAACTAAGTAAGACGTTAAAGTAATTGATGAGTTAGTGAATATTTGCCGGATGGGTGTGGTCGACTTGATTTGTTCACTTTAGTGTAGTCACATTAAGTTCGCTTTTAAATCCTCGGGTTAGAAGGTTCCCGTTACAATAAAAGTGGAAGGCAAACTAAAAATATCTTGAAAGTTATTTTCAGATCCGTCACATTTGGTGTGCCGTGGAGACTACATCCATTTCCAATAGTTCAACGTTAGGCACACATGTCTTCCACTTTGTTACAACTTACAACTAAGCCAAACAAAAGTGAGAGAAGATATTTTCTTAGCTGAGAATGTTTAAACACCAGATCTCCCCTTCCATGGAGAAACCTATCTTGTTCAATTCCCTCCTCCAACCTCCCTACTTAACCACTCATCAAAACTTGATTTGTCTTCCATGGCTTTCTGCTGTTTCTGTAAGCCTTCATTCCAAGTCAAAAACAGTTCCAATCAAATTGAACCCAGAAACAGAACCAGCTGCCCAAGAACTCATATTCTTCTGTCTGTCTAGTTGCCATGGCCGTGAGCCTATAGATACATCATCAAACCTACAAAAGAAGAAAGATGAGAAGCAAGAAAAACCGTCATTGTTGCGGTTGTTGGCTGATTTCGTGAATCTGGGGAAGAACTTGAAGGAGAACTTGAGCCCAAAACAAAAGGGTGACTGGAAGGATTTGATGTTGATGAGCTTATCGTTTGCTGTTTATGTGTATATCTCTCAAAAGCTTGTCTGTGCTTACTGTGCTTGGACATCCATGCCCAACCAAACTTGGTGAAAGCTATGAAAACCATGTTGTATATTTAAACCTTAATTACATATTTCTTTGTAATACATTTTAGAATGTTATATATTTACAATCCTTGAATAACAGCATTGTCTTTGCAATTTCAGTTTCTTTGTGGGATTATATTATGAACATAGTCGTGATGGATCGTGGATCTTTATGGTAACTTAAATCAGTTTGATACAAGAAAAATGACTAAAGAATCAGAGTGTCTGGACTACAACATCGTATTAAGAACTTTATGAACTGCAGAATGAATCAAAAAGTCCCAGGAGAATTATAGAGTTAGAAGGAATACAATGCAATGTACCATTCAGATTCAGTGCATCTCATAGATTTAGATATTCTGAAATGAAATCGCTTGCTTCATATGGGTTAATCAACTACAACTTTCCACACAATGGTATGACTTTACAGCATCACTAGGGAGCAAGCAAATATATTAGAAGATTATTATTAAAAAAAATGCTCTATTCTGAACACTATCCTACCTCTAACCCAAGAGGTGAAAATCTTCTGATATTAGGTATTAGTTGAGTTCCAATCTACAGCCACGCTGTCCACTATCCAAGGGAGACTAGAAAATTGTGTTTGTACAATTGTTCCTACTAGCTCCCCATAGATGGCCAACTACCTCTGTCTGTAAGCTACATTAGTAATCCTCATAACCATAATCTTCACAGTTGTCATATCCTTCATGAACATTATCAAAATCGAAACTGTTGTTATATGTGCCTTCAATTCTTTCCTCATATTCGGTTTCTGGACCAAAATCGTCATTATTTTCAAACTCTTGGTTCTCCATGTATGGCATCTCTTCATCATTATCAGATTGTGAATCAATTCGTGTCTTCTTAGAGACACCTGCAGTCTCCTGTTAAGAGACAAACAAAACCATACATCAGTAGATAGATTGCAGACACATTCAGATGTCAATCATAAAAGAAATATGAAGACACTGAGATGTGTATGAACCAAACCTATATAAGATTAAGAAAGTTTCACAAAACGAGAAATAAACAAAAATGAAGTTTCCATTTCTGTTTAAATTAACAAACTGTAACTTTCGCACCAGTGCCCAAGAGGGACTAGAGACATCTAAAAGAGATGGTATCCAAAACAATCAGATAGTGACCGACCTCCATAGCAATTAAGGCCATGTAAGCTCTTAAATCTCACCTTAAAAAAGAGAGAAGGAGGTCCCCATGGACTGAGTTAACCAAACTTGTCACAGTGCAAACTAACGTTTCTTAAGTAAGTCGATGATAGAGAAAAGCTTGCATTACCCCTAGTCTGTCAACCCTACCTGGTGTTTCCAAGGTGAACCAACAATGCTAAAATGTACGCCCCAACCACACCTGCTAGCGCCCAAACACTCCCAGTAAGTTCCCCCAAAACAGGATAACCATAAGTGCGAACCTTAATATTGTCAACGCACAGAGACACCGAAAACTGCTTTGTAATGAACCCTAGATAGTTCTGCCTAACAAAAAACTGTGCAAAATGACACGCTAAACCCACTCTTTAAACTTTGCACCACTAATTATATATGCAGGAGAACTAGGTTATCATCGTCATTAATCAACCACAATTCCTAGAGCCTAAACCTTTGAACATTTAATATAGAATCTTTATTTAACCAACCAGAGCGTTACAGACACATCTGAAAAGGTAGAATGAAATAACCAACTATACTGGATAGTTATCCACATTGAGAAATCACATCTGAAAGCTAAATGATTGACGTCTTTTTGCCTATTGAAACCCTCAGGTTTTGCCTGCCTAAATTGGCTTGCCACTATATTTCATTCTCTTTTCTTTTAGGTTAATAAAATAGACTTTCTTTAACTATCTCAAAAATGTAGTTTAGATAGCCCGCCCAAACACACACACACACCCCCCGCCCCCTCCCTTTCCTCTCCTCCTCTCTTTTCTCCAAAAAATACACCGAGTTTAGGTTGGTAGAATATTTATTGCCTCCTAAAATTTTTCTTTTTCCTTATACAATCCCTTCCACAGAACTAGGTCTTGAGTACCCATCTGTATTGACTGTAGGAATTTCCTAAACTCTGATGGCCACTTCTACTAACCTGGAATGAGTATGGGAATAAGGGAGTTTTAAATTATAGAATACACAACTTCCCTGTGTTTACTAAGAAAGTGAATCAGAATGCAAGTGGATCCCACATTTTAGCTAAATTCTCCCATTCCTTTGGGGATTCAATTACATTTGTCGGGTGATGTTAGGGAATGTGCCATGGATCATCCCTTATGATTGTAATTTAATTTGGGATCCTTTAATTTGTAAGTTTTTGTCCCAAGGTATCAGCAATCTAGGATATTCAAAGACAATCCCTTGTGAATGTAATTCCTATTTGCATAAACTCTATGCAGATTATACCCAAATTATATAACTGAAAACAGGTTAAACCAAATTCATATAACTGAAAATAGGTATTATGGAACTTTTGATGATAAGAAAAATGATGATAAGAAAAAAATTGATCCAGAATGAGTGAAAAAAAAAAGCCAGAGATAAACATACAGATGTTTCAAACATATCCTCCAGGACATCGAAGTTGATTTTTGAGCTTAGTCTCTGCACCAAAAGCATGTTGAGATCCATTAAAAGCAGGTAGCGGTACAATAACTGTTCTTTGGGATTCTACCCGCAATGCCTGATTCTCAAGAGAATTTCTAGCTTATAATATGGTAGAATATAGAAATCAATTCTTACCCTAGTACCTACAACAGGCTACAATAAGGAATTAAAATCAGGAACTAACATAAATAGCTAATACTAGATAGTAAGTTCACAAATCAAACACTCTCAAGGTCAGGATTTAGCTATTCCACTTCAATTGTTTTATTCCTGAGTGTAGAAAAAAGATATAAACTAAAATGATTACTATAGCTCTCTTTATCAATATTATGAGAGTTATCAATTATCATTACCTTCTTAGTTAGCGTTCTGTAAGCAGCTTCTGCAGCAGTTTGAGCTGGAGTAAAATTTTTCTCTTCCTCTGCTCGAGCTAGTTGCCTTTCCTAGAAAATTTATGAAGAACAAATTTGTTGTTGTGAATTTTCTTGCCCACTGTTTAAATAAAATTTCATTATAATATAATGTAAACCATAAACATATATATTGAAAAGTAATTCTAGGTGAACCACACTTTATGTGCAGCTAATGTAGCACAAGGCCCAATCTTCAGAACATTTCATTAACTGATGTAGCAAATGCCACATCATCTGCTACATAAGTGGGATGCAGGTGTGATCCAAAAAGGTGGTTCACCTAGCATTATTCTACATTGAAACTTACATCCTTTTGGTATGAGACATAATATAATTGTCAAATACAAAAGAACCATAATCGATCCATATATTAAAAGATTCATAAAAAATAATAATAAAAAAAGACCTTTCTTTTTTTTGCTGCAGCAGCTTGAGATTCTGGACATTCGGTTCCCCTAGCAGCCTTAGCTGCTTGCTCCTGTAAACATTATTGGATGACTTAGTTCTAATTCAAAATCCATTTAGTAATTGTAGGATAAGTACAAGGGATGACGCCCTAAAACCAATAAAGGTACAGTGTGCAAAGCATGCATGAAACAGCTAAGCTTTACTCCACATGAAGTGGTAGATAATTGTCTCTAGAAATACATTGTACATATATAGGCATATGTTCTGTTTGTAAGCATCTCAGCATGCCTTCAAATTTCTTGCAAGTTGCAACACTAGTGAGATGCTTCATAAAAAAGGGCTATATACTTCATTATCTTCTCATGGATGTGTTTCACATAAAGCAATGGATCAGTCCAAGGAGTTCATGGTTGCACATTGCTCCTTCACTTCAGAGAGTTGGGGTATATTTTTCTTTCTTTAGTTTTGGAGTGGTCAACACAGAAACAATTACTCCCTAAGATTTTCTTCATGTAGAGATAAGAGGAGAGACAATTAGGTGTGTGCAAAACTAGCATCTATTTACGTATGCAGGTTGAAAGAATAAAAGAAGTTCTAAACATAAGGAATAGTTTCCTAGCCTGTTTTCTGTTTCTTTTAGTTGGCTTTCCTTAAGTGGATGCCGTGGATTACTTGTCCATCACCTTTGTATGTCGTCTCTTGACCATATACATTACATATCAATTGATATCAGCAAGAAGTAATATAAATCATAAGCTTTCTAGAGATCTTTTTTTTTTTTTCCCTACATATCAGATGAAAGTTCATTTTAGGCACCTGAATGCTAGATCAGTTTAGTTCATCCAGTTAGCAAATGAATATAACCACCACAAGTATATGACTTATTTCAGTTATTTGACGCTACGTTGATATATCTAATATACACAACATCTGTTTACATCATATATAGGATTCATACTACTTGGAGAAAGTCAGGGAAATGATATAAATGCTAAATGAGTTGATTACCTCAATGTATTCACGGTTCAGTGCTTCCCAAATTATCGTTTTGTTATGTTTCCCTTCTTCATCAAGGAGGTACTCATCAACCTGCAAAGAGCTTAAAAATCTTAGTAAAACTACAAGACAAATGAAGCACAATGCAATGATGCAGGCTTTAATACCTTAGCTTACATTTATATGACGAAATAGATAGATTAGTCAACTAAAGTACAATTTACAAATACATAGAAATTGGCAATATTAATGTAGTTAACAAATACAAATAAACAACAATGAAATACACCAAAACAGAGTGATCATAAAGGTAGCTACAATAGTAACAAATAAGTGGTAATCACAAAAAGTTATTTGTGATATCTCAATAACACAAAATGCAGACTCGTTGACGTTAGAGATGGATCAGGGTAGGTATGAAAAGTAACAAAATAAGGGAATAAGCTCAAAGGAAACGATGATGTTAAGGAAACTATTCATATTTAATTACCAATCAAACCATTATTTAAGCATAACGATCAGTAATCAACCATTATTAAATCATACAGATCACTGACCAACCCTAAGCATGTCAAAAAGCTGCTATACGTTGATGCACCATATATAGCCATGAGCCATATGGGGATTGCCAAATAAGATGCCTGCCCTGGGCATGACCAGCAGTCATAAGGCCAAGAGGTCCATTGTGCGGCCAAAGAGCCCAACCAAAACCACAGTTCCATGAGTCCATGACTCCACGACCACCCCCAACGTATGATATTGGATATGGTGGTTAATGAGAATTAATTATCACCTTAGCAGTTCCCAGGGATTGATTACTTGAAGGAATAGCTACAGCTTTGTTAGAGCAGACCCTCTTTGGATGCCTGAGACTAAGCCAGCCCTGTTTTACTCCAAAGTGAGGTGTCCGTGGTAGTCTAAGAGTCTAAATCATAATAGATATTAAATAAGTAAATCAAGAGTCGTTCTAAGAGTTAGTGTTATTAAGAGTATTTAAGAGTTCAATTAGTCTTAAGATAAGTAACTAGTCTTCAAGTACTCCAAGGGTCTCATACTCTCAGTGTTACTTAATGAAGACTTTAATGAGTCTTTCGGTCTTCTTGAGTCTTTCGGTCTTCTATGGTTCTAAAGCCTATAAAAATGTCTACCTATAGTCAGCAAAGGCAAATCAGAATGAAATAAAATTGAATTTTATTGAAGGCTTGGTCCGTAGATTTCTCTTCTCCTACCCTAGTCTCTGATTTTCCTCCCTTTGCACTCTATTCCCTAATTTCTCTAAAATTTACAGCAGCTAAAGACCTTCTCTTTCTTCTAAATTAACCTTTTACATATCCTAGCCCACCCTTGCTTTGCTCTGCATCATGATTCAGTACATGGGAAGGTCAGAGGTATAACCAACTCAGAGGTATGAGGCAAAGCCAAAACACTCGATTCATTCTTTGAACTCCATATATGCTAAGCATCAGCAGCCCTTTTAGAACTTATCCAGAAGATCCTCAGCATATATTTTCTCTAATTTTAGGCACATATTTTCATAATATTTTCCATACAGTCCCACTATTCAATATGCCAGATCAGCTCGGTTAAAGTTGCCATCAGTAAAATAGAAGAAACAACCAAGCCTAAAAGTTAAAAGTTTCCTCTATTAAAAGTTGCTATAGGGATCAAATAATAACAAAAAATTCGAAGAAAATCCTACATACTATAGAAAAATATACGATGGTCATTTTGGCACTCCGCTTATATTTTACCACTTGCTCTACACTGTCATGTATTGCTGTTATAATGCCAAAATATACCATGATATTTTCAACAATCATTATAATTGCAGTTTAGATTGATGAATGGGCACCTCTACATCATCAATATCCGAAAGGTTGTCAGACTCATCACAAGATTCATTGCCCACATGAACGGCTGTATCCACAGTAGGAGCCCCTAAAATGTCATACTTATTAGCAAAGTATTTCAGCAAGAAGAGAAATATATATATATATATATATATAACCATTTATTGGAAGATTATGAGAGAGAGAGAGAGAGAGAGAACGTACCGACACTCTCCATAGAGTGCAATCGCCCATTTTCACTAGCTCTTGAGCCATTCATTTCTCTTTCAACCTAACATAATGGAATGCGAGAAAAAATTAGAAATTTTTTTTTTGTTGGTAAGTCAAATTTAGTAATCGTAATGTAAGAGGTAGACTAATAATCATTATGAACCAACAAGCAAGAGAAGTTCTGGAAAACAAAACATCTTAAAATCTACTGTGATATAAAATAAAAGGCCTCATAGAGATGTCCAACACTTCCAGAGATCTATAGTAAACATGATGCAGTCAGTCAAATAGAATCTTTCCAAAAACCATGCAAAAGCCCTACACAACAATTCCAGAGACCTATAATAAACATGCTGCAGTCAGTCAAATAGAATCTTTCCAAAAACCGTGCAAAAGCCCTACACAACAATAACATCTCAAGAAAGCGGCATAACCTAAACACCAAACAGGGACAAGTCAAGACCCTTCAATTTCAAAAGCAAAAGGCAATATATCAATGGTCATCAATTAATTACACTGCCTGCTTACACACAGCATCAATAAATAAAAAACACCAACCTCCTTTCAAGTGAGCAGTCCATGCAAAGGAAAGCACTTTAGAAAAAAATCACACACAATACTTCCAACTATTAGAAACGCTATGCTACTTATAATCCAACCAGATCTCAAGATTTCTCGCCAGTACATCACACTCCTTACAAAATTTTGTTTGCGTCCCACAGGAATTAACAGAAATCGAAAACTATCCCAAATCTGAATCATCTAACCTCCAAAGAGAAATCAGCTAACCCTTAATCTAAGAGGGGTGCATCTCTATCAAAAGCCAGATTTCAGAATACATTTAGGAACACTAGTCATAGTAGACTAGCACCTCATTATCCCAAAAATGACAGGAATTAAGAAAAAGGTCCCTCGCCTTTCAAGTTCAAATGTTAAAATGGTCTGAAGACCACCAGCAGAGAAAAAATGTCTCAGCCATAAACCCAGTGAACCAGTTGCCAAGCTTATCCCATCTAAGCCTTTGAATTCCATTAAAAATTGCATAAACACAGTTCATTGAAGTGGTTTTATCCAAAGGAAAACATTTAGTTTATTCTGTTACATATTCCACTTCAGTTAATTCATACTTTCTAATTTTCTATATGAAGACAAACACTAAAATTACCAAGCACAAAAACAGAACAAATCAATAAAAAACTTGAGCAACAAACACTCTTCATTAGTCATGTCTATTAATATAATAGAGAAAGGAAAACAGAACCATTGTATTCCAATCAACCGTCTGTGGTTATGCCAGTCAGGTATTTAATTATGATTACCAAATTCTCTAAAGAGTGTATATACTGTATAAAGAATTGTATAAGGTCATTTCTCTAGAATTAATCTTATTGCAATCTTACTTGAAATTACCACAGGTAGAAGCAAAAAAAAAAAAGATTAAATTTAACATTTACATTTGATTGTTGACTGTTGTCTAGGCTTTGGCAAGGTAAAATATCAACATCAGAGTCACTAGCATTCTCCTGAGCAGACTCTTTTTTCCTTCTTTCTATCTCGGCACGCTGGAAAGCTGGAGGATTAGATCCTCCATGAAGTCCACCTGAAATTGTCACAAACTGCACAACTCATCAGAGACTCCATGTTCTATGTTATAAATGGTACATATATAAAAGTATAAAATGTTATAAAACGCAAAGAGGACTCACATCATCATAAAAAATTTACAAAGTCCAAGCGCAAAAGGTTTTCCATTATCCTTGTGTTCACAGAGAATGTCATCTCTGCTATCCATTTCTATTTGGTTGCTCATATAATTCGTCCAGCGCACTTTCCTTCAGATGGAACTCTTCAATCTAAAGAGCAAGCAGATTCATGAAGGAAAAAAACAGAAGAGTTCAATACTCATAACATAAACAAATGAAGAGAAAATGTTAGACATAGTATTGACAGTTAGATCCACATAAGCCCCAAGTTCCAACACTATAATACAGCATTCATGATCCTCAATTTCCTGTTAAATGTAAGATAACGTGGAAAAGTTGATAAAAGTTTGAGAAGATATAAATTCCACTCCCAAGACAAACTCATTACTGTATATTTAAAGTTCTTAATTTTTTTTTAGAAGCCTTATTTGGTTAATTTTATATATCATACCAAACACAAAAAATTAGTCCTTTTTGTAAAAAATAAAAATAAAAAAATAGAAAAAAAAAAAGCTATAAATCAGAACCCAAAAGAAAGATAAGACGAGTCAAATTTTAGGGATCATCCAAATCTTTTAGCCTAGGAGAATCTTAAAAAAAAAAAAAAAAGGGTCGACTCACCAGGGGATTTAACATCAGAGTTCACTAAACGTGTGTCTACATTTAATATAAACCACCTATTCTTTATCCTTTACAGAAACAATTAATACAACAGAGAATCTCCCGCATCTCAGACCTAAATAAGATTCAACAATTTTTTTATTTCTTATTTAAATGGCATACAATAACTCCTCAGTTCATTGGGGAAAAAAGAGTTGACATGTCTAAATGGATGTTTATTATTCAATCGTATTGGAGGGGATTTGAACTCGGGACCTTGAGTGTTTAGGGATACATGCTCTTAACCAGTAGAATGACAAACCTCCCACACACGTCAAGTTCATATTAGTATTCAATAGTTTGTTTGTCTTAAGATATGTAGAGATGGACAGATGGACATGTAAAGTAGGGAAGCCAAGACAAGAGAGGAAGTTTCAAATAACAATGACAGAATAAATTTCAATATCAAATCTTTATGTGCATATCGTACTCATATACTGCAGTCACATTGCCAAAATGGAACTGTTGGGATTAAAATGCACATTTTTCCCCAATACACACACACACACACACACACCCTCAGATAACTATACATACCGTCAAGCTCCCAGAATCTGTATTCTCAAATTCACTCAGCCGCTTGGTCAACGTTGCATCGCAAACATGTGCAATCCTGACCTGATAAATTACATATACCAAAGGCACCATTTAGAAAAAGGGAATGATTATAAAATGCTGGAATAATTAAATATCAATCCAAAGAATATTGGCAGGAAAGAGAACAGTTATCAATGGTGCATCGCAAACATGTGCAATCCTGAGCTGATAAATTACAATATACAACATACACCATTTACAATGGAAAAAGGGAATGATTACAAAATGCTGGAAAGACTAGATACCATTCCAAAGAAAATTTGGCAGGAAAGAGAATAGTATCAATGGTGCATCACAAGCACAGACAAGTGCAATCCTGAGCTGATAAATTATTACATACAACATACACCATTTAGAATTGGAAAAAGGGAATGATTATAAACTGCTGGAAAAATTAAATATCATGCCAAAGAAAATTTGAAGCAGGGAATGATTCAGACTAAGAAGACAAACAGATGTTCATAATATACAAACTATAAAGACATCAACAATTCATTCCCACTTTGTAAATTACCCAAAGGCATTATAACAGAATGAAAATCAAACCAAAATAAGAAGCCTGTAATAAACAGCATGTTACCACTTCTAACTGGTAACAGAGCATATAATAACTGTTTCATCACAAAACCAACTCATAAAAAATTTCATTATCACAGCAGAATACTAATAACTAAATAAACATAAAACATCTAAATTCTTAATTCTCATTCCAAGAACAATTTGACAAAAGAAATAGAGCCCACGTACATACTCTAATAGGACCAAGAAGAAAAGAAGCCTCTAAATCCAAAAATAAAAAACCATTCTAATAATTCTAACTGGTATTGTAAGACCTTAAAATAGTAACCCTCTCCCGACAAATAAACTACCTTATTCAAAATTTTCATAATAGCAGCAGAGTAGGAACCGAGTCTGACTTACAAAATCTGACTTGGAACACTTGAGACCATGTGAAATTGCAGATATATATAATGCAGCACCACATAACCCACTGGGTTTTCTGCCTGTCTGGAAAAAAAAAACGGAATTTGAAAATCTGTCATCTGATACATATAACCTCCTTAACACTTGACAACTATAGATGACTCATAAAAGCATCAGAAAACTGAGAAGGGACAAAACACCTGCATCCAATTCCGTTTCATGCTAGTCATAATTCGCACTGCAGTTTGAATAACTCCTTTATCCCTTCCTCCTGGTAAACCTGCAAAGCATATTTGTAATTGTTATGTCCCCCTGTTTAAGATAAGTTTATCTCCAGATTATATAGTCGGCATTCAACTTCATGTAAGTTTGGATAATACATTAACAAAGAGAGATTCTGTGCTAAAGCCAACACTTACTCCCTGAAAATTTAGCAATAAAGATGGAAGGATCAACAAGTCTGTTTGCGAATGGATATTGATCAAGATAAAGAATTTTGCACAGTTGCATATATACCGCACCTAGTGTATAACTGCAATTCAAAGTATAACAAAGCAAGATTAAATAAAACTGGTATGGGTATAATCAAAACCAAATCATCCAGAATTCATTGCTGAGAAGCAGGGGAGAACAGAGTAAGTTGAGAAGGAAAAGATAGGAAAAGAACATAGAAAAAGCTTTCTCACACATCTATCTTCAACAAGTTTGAGAACTCAATAAGAAGATATGGCTTCCTCTTTGACCTACAAGACGACAAGTTAAAGTTCAATATTAGATATCTTCATGATTGAAGTTCTGTTATTGATTAAGAAATAATTGATATGAATAGTTTACAGCTGATTATAACACAAACTAATAATACAATTGTAAAGAAAAGAGGGTTGCTCCCCATAACTGAAGAAAAGTGGACAGATAATACATCATATATTTAAAAAACATTAGAAATTCCTCTAATCAATAGGCATATAAACAATTTTCAACTTTATCACAACTAGCTGCTCCTCTCTTTTAACTTATCATATCACACATAGTATTTGGGGCACTTCTAGTACGATTAAAAGGGATTACTTACCGACATGCAATGTATAAACATGCAGCCAGTACTCGCTCTGTGTTACGGCCCCTTGTGAAATTCCTCTCAAGCGCCATCTTTACAAAGCAAAGCAAATTCACAGATTCAGTAGTTCATATATGCATAACTGACAACAACGAAGCTTCATTACAAGTGTACAAACCGTGTAGAAGCGCAAAGCTATGTCGGTAATTTCTTCATTCTCCCCCATATCTAAACCGTTTCTCAGGCATCTTAATTCATATCTGGCTGCAAACAAATACAATAAGTAATGGTTAAACGAATAAGTCAGCACATATTCATTTTCGGTAACCTTGATCATTAGTTTTTAGACAGCCTTCATAAAATTTATGAAATTCTCAAACCGAAAGTGGAACCTAATCAATCATCTCATTTGTGGAAGTTGACTAACTCCTCAACAGCAGCAAGTAAATAAGCATTCACAATAGAGAGTGCTAAATAACAAGAAACCACAAAGCAGTGATAAAGTTGATTTGACAAGAAATTGTTCACAATGAAACCCCCCAATCGGCCAATCCCAATCTGATTTCCTTAAGCTAGCCGAAAGAAAGAAATCATGACCTTTTAATCTTTTATTCATAACCACAACGGTTTCAAACAAGTAAATGCAAAACCCGAACTCACTCTCATCCAATAAGTAAGCCTATGCTAACAGCACATAAACAAGCAGTGAAAACGCCAAACTTTGAATAGGCAAAAGCCAAAGGCAGCATTACCATTATCAATCAGCCTTTCACGAGAAGCCGAGACCTCACTTTGGAAACCCCTCACAAAATTTCCAGCCAGTTTGCTCTGCAAAGACAGTAATCAGTATTCAGAGTAAATGTCATACACTAAAACACAACAATCATAAGGAGAGGTTACAAAGCAACCCCAATACCTGGCCGGCGGCATCTTTGAAAAAAGTGGGTTCTTCAGAGTAAATGTCATACACTAAAACCTTGCCGCATAAGTCACACCATCTACAAAAATCAAATAGCAACAATCACAAAAACAGTTGAAGCAATAAGAAGAACAATAACGATTATGGAAAAATCAGTGAAGATTACTCACATTCTTCCACTATCTTCTGTTCCAGGGACACTTTTCCCACAATTATTACAGAACACCATTCTCAGCCACCAATTGCTCGATCAGAGATTCGCCTGTTTCGTTGCCGCAAAAATTGAAAAAAAAGAGAGGAACTTGAAGCGAAATATCGAAGAATTTGAGGATTGCAGAAGGAGAGAAGGTGAGTGCGCGTGGATTTGAGCTCAGAGGTTTCTGGGTTTTACGGGTTTTAGGGTTTGGGGATCAGAGAGTGGGTCAATGATCACCAAAGCCCAAAGGTCGCCACTTCGCGCGCAATGTTGTCGAAAACGAGACTTTATATTTATTTTTGTGCAAATTATCCCACTATAAAGTTTTGGACGACTTTTTTTTTTTTTTTTTTTTTTTTTTTAAGAATGGCTGGTGCAGCTGTCCTTAAGTCTTGATTAATGAAACTGTTGAATATAAAGGGGGGACATGAAGCCTAAACTCCTGATTACAATAAGCATCTAGAGAACATCCCGAAATAATAAATGTATTCTAATAAGTACCAATTAGCAAAGAGTGCACAACTGGCTACTCTATTTGCTTTAACAGAGTGGTGACAAACCGGAAAGATAACTCGACTACAACGAAGCATAATTACCAAAAACACAGTTTTCCCACTATGTTGCCGCCGGAAAACAAAATCCGACGACACTAAGTTTCATCCTCCCACTAGGAGGCTGCGACCATTTAATTATGGATCATCGCCTCGCTAAGCCAGACAAGGCACTTAGAGTGCACACACAGGCATTTAGCCCGACTAGCCCTACAAAATACATGCAGGGACTTATTCACTCCATAGGCGAGACAACACTAACCAACTAAAACAAGTAAAAGTAAAACAGAAATTAAAAAAAACAGCCAAAAGTGACAAACTTGGACCTAGAGTAAAACCCCAGGCCCAAGCCACACCAGGCCAAGAACAGGCCCACCATCGAACTACTGCCCAGAGGGCCCAAACCTTGATCCCAACCCAATACGACTTGGGCACAGTCAGCTCATCCATCGCCGTCGCGTCTCCCAGACCGGCGCGCCGCCTCCTCTTTCAGACCTTGCCTGCAGTCGACCCACCATCTCCGGCAAAGATCCAGCAGATCGTTCCTTCCACGACCACAACCCCAAACCACGAGATTCTGATACGAGGAACTACCATCTCCTGCAGAAACCCAGCACCACACCTCTCACCGACGCCAACTGCCACACGATCAGATTAGATCCACCCACTGACCCACGCTCCAGATCGGATGTGAATGCCGGCCACGCAACCGGTCACCTCCTTCAGCCACGAACCCTCCTTCTGTGCCTCCGTCATTTTCAACTGGAACCCAGGCAAGCGCAAACCTCTCAACCCCAGACTCCGATTGCCAGACCAACCACCTACACCAACATCCCGTCCGACCGTACTCGACGCACGTCGGTGAGACCAGAAGACTGCTCCCACGCCGCAGCACAGCCGGACAAGAACCAGCAAGAGGAGAGACAAAGTTTTCTAGGGTTTAGGCGCATGGAGCGCGTTCCCCTTCTTTATTTTTGGAGGACTTTTTTTAGACTCACTAATTTTTATTGTCAACAGAGATTTGAAGTTTTAAATGCCTTCAATTTAAACTTGAAAATGGGGAGTACGTTGGATGGAACTCCTAATCTCGTCTGATTCCCAGTCGAGAAAGCTCTCTCTCTGTAAGAAGTTTTTCCTTGAAATGTGTAGATCATTTATGTAATTTTTCAACCAAGTTGAAAATCATCAAGACATTTATAATCATGATCTATCAGTTATGAACATGAACGGTTCATATTTTACAGCTTTGGTTCGTCCATTAATTTGATCTAGTTCGGTACCTTAACGATTAGCAATTTGGAAGAAAATTTTTAGAAGAGATCTACTGATGCATACATAAACATCTGATGGTTGATTTACCATAATGTAATTGAAAAGTGGGTCTCCCAAACCGTTGATTTGAAAGTTCTCAACTAGTCCTCATTAAAATGACTCCCTAAAGTTTGGCACCTCAAGTTTTAAAAATATTAGAATGGTACCTGAGGTCCTGACTTCTACCCAACAATAATACCTGGAGCCGTTAGTTCCGTTACGGCGTCTGCCAGTTGGGAAATTTTGAAAGGTGTTTTTGTCCATTCGTATATTTATCCATTAATTTTTTTTTCTCTAAACATTGTCCCCTCTTCTCTCCCTCTGTTTCTTTATGGGATTGGCTGAAAATGATATTATAGTCAAATCAATTGCTGCTATCACTACTAGAATAATATTCATAGACATCATGTCTTTTAAATCAGTTGAGATTTCACCCAATGTAAATTGTTTTTCTAACATCGGTTCTTAAAAATCTGATTTCTATTCATAGAATTAACATCCTTTCTTATATTTGACTGATGTCTATACTTTTCATTCAAAATTTTTAAAAAACGCGAAAACTACTAAGTCTAAAATTTTGTAACCGGGGAACAAAATTTTCCTTCCCCCCCCCCCCAACACTTGGTCAGATTTCCCACGACTCACATCGACTGTTTTCCCACACTTCGTCAATTTTCATTCCCAAACCCTAACCACCGCGACACCCGTCCAGCAATCGACCTCCTCTTCCTCCTTCTTCGCCTCCGACCTCTCTCCTTATCCTTCTCCGTCTCCTTCTCATCTCTCTTCTGAAATCCACTGAATCTGCCAATTGCTGAGAGTCAAGAAGCCGAAGCCGTAGCTGCATTCGCCGTCTCTCCTTTCTCTCTCCATGGGCCTCCCCCTCTCAGCCCCTCTCTTCGACCATCGAAGCGTCAACGGTCTTCACTCTCCTCGACTGTAACTCAGTAAGAAGTTTTCTAGGTTTTTACTTTGGGAAAATTTCGCAAACAGTACACCAAATAAAAGCCACTAATAATTCTTATACATAAAGTTCCAAACCAAGCATTTCGGTACACGAAATCTGAAACTCGACCCACTATCAGTACACGACGTCAATGACGCCGTTAATTTGACACCAAAATGTCCATTATGCCCTCAGTTCTTTTTTTTTTTTTAATAATTTTTTTTTATGTTCTTTTTTTTTCCCTTCGTTTTTATATCTTTCTTCTTCCTTCTTCCGGCTCCACGAAACCCACCTCTGTTTTCATGTGAGAAGAAGCCCGAGCTCACCCACTTCAGCATCCACTCTCTCCTCCTCCTCCAACGGCGGCAGCGGCAACACCACCACGCCCAAAAACAAGATCAAATCTTGTCCTGCAATATCTACTTCTCCCCAGATACTTCCTCAGCAATATAAAATTATAAATACTAAACTCTCCAAGCACCAGAAACCAAACTAAACGCACACACCTACTCATCACTCGCCTACCTATAACTTATTCCCCATTAATTTTCTCACAACTTACAACCACATGCAGTAGCCATTAACCAATCCATAATTCCCATTTCCCACATACACAAATGACTAAGTCTATTAGCCTCACCTCCCTCTACAAACATGCCCAGCAACACCAGAATCTTGGAAGCTCTGAATGTCCGGGTAACCGGGTCGGGCGAGCAGTACCTAGTCCTGGCCCATGGCTTCGGCACTGACCAGTCCGCCTAGGGTCGCATTCTTCCTTTTTTCAAACCTTACTATCGCATCGTTCTATACGACCTCGTTTGCGCCGGAAGCGTCAACCCCGATTACTTCGATTTCAACCTCAACACCAACCTGGACACCTTCGTCGACGACTTGCTCAACATTCTCGACACTGTGGGAGTCAAAAAGTGCGCCTACGTCGGCACTGACCAGTCCGCGCAAAACCCAGCTCCCCAAAAACAAGATCAAATCCTGTCCCTCCGTCGCCGCAATTGTCACCAAACCACTCTCCAATCACCGACCCACCCTCGGGGATTTGAGGTGAGTTACTGGGTTTTGAATCGAGAGATAAGTTTGATTGTTTGAGACTTTGAGTCACCCAACTCCACCAAATCGACTCACCCCAATTCAGCCTCATCCCTAAAATGAATTGGGCTTTCGCCGCTTTGGCTTAATTTTGAGGGGAATTTGGAGATTGGTGATTGAGATTTCTTAGCCGTGTTAGGTTGGAAGATGGAGAAGGGAAGCTGCTGTTCCCTTTTCTGAGAACCAAGAAGAGAGAGAGAGAGAGGGATCTGAGGAAGGAGGAATCGAATAGATGAAGAAAAATTAGAAAGAAAGAAAGGAAAACTGAAGAACAGAGGTGGGTTTCGTGGAGCCGGAAGAAGGAAGAAGAAAGAGATAAAAACGAAGGGGAAAAAAAAAAGAACAGAAAAAAAAATTATTAAAAAAAAAAAAGAACTGAGGGCATAATAGACATTTTGGTGTCAAATTAACGGCGTCATTGACGTCGTGTACTGATAGTGGGTCGAATTTCAGATTTCGTGTATCGAAATGCTTGGTTTGGAACTTTATGTATAAGAATTATTAGTGGCCTTTACTTGGTGTACTATTTGCGAAATTTTCCCTTTTACTTTCTGGGTTTTCAATCGATCTATCTCTCATGAACATCTCCATGATTTTCTGGGTTTTCAGTCGAACAACCTCAAACTCTTGGTTGCTCTCTTCCTCAAGCAACAAAGTAGAAAACTTTCTGGGTTCGATTTCTGATTCTTCAAAGTCCGTGTCTTGGGTCTGTCCCCAATCTCTTTTTACTTTTTCTGTTATGAGCTCCTATTTTTTACTTGCAGATTCAAATTTTAAGTTGTGATTTGCTTTGTTGGCTGAGGTAAGGTGTGAAATTTTAGTTGCTTAAACCTATAGTAGGTTGAAATCATGGTCATGAAGTAGTACATGATTACAAAGTCTGAAAGGCTATTCCTTTTAGACAAATTAGTGAAGGCTGTTACTAACTGTTAAAAAAAATTGGGACCTTGATTTGATCGATCAAATACTAGAGGCGGATAGGATTTTCCATATTTGATCAGCCTAGCAATGTATTGAGTTGGCCTGAGAGCTTGTTGCTAATGTGATTACCCGTGTTACTTTGTTATCAGGGAATCTTCTCAACTTTGACTAGGGAACTAGCCAGTGTTTACTTTGTTATCAATTATAGCTTGGAAGGAAGATGAAAGATTGAACAAAAACTGATGTCAGAAAAGAGAATGTACATCAGTAATTAAACAAAAACTGATGTTAAGAAATAGAATGTACATCAGTAATTAAACAAAAATTGATGTCAGAAAAGAGAATGTACATCAGTTTGAAAACCAAAACTGATGTCAACAGAGAGAAAATACATCAGTTCGAAAACAAGAATCGATGTCAAGAAAGAGAAAATACATCAGTTCGAAAACAAGAATCGATGTCAAGAAAGAGAAAATACATCAGTTACTAAACAAAAACTGATGTCTAGTATTACTATGGATATCGATATCAACCAAGGAACCGATGTCCCACATAGTATTGGACATCGTTTTTATTTAGGAACCAATGTTAAAATGAGTAATTACATCAGTTCAAACTATACTAAAGAATGCAGATTGAATTTATAGTGGAATATTATGTTGCAAACACGCAAAAAGCTCATGAACCACAAGCAAAAGTTAAAGGGAACCGATGTGTAAAACATCATCAGACATCGTTTCTAAAATTAGTACCGATGTTAAAATGGATAATTGTGTTGTTAGACTTATATTTCATTAAGCATTTATGTAAAAATATGAAGGTTTGACAATAGTTAAACACACCAAAATATTGACCATAATAACATTTTTTACATCGGTTCTGAACGTTAAACCGATGTCTCGTGTTAGACTAGACATCAGTTATCAACCGATGTCTGAGTTTTCACCATCTTTAACATCGCCCACTAAGACATCGGATTTTTTTTTTTAACATCAGTTAGGGACTGATGTCTATGAACATTATCCTACTAGTGTATAGTTTCCTGTATAGCAGCAAAGAGTAGCGCTACATATACAAAAAAATTATACAAAAAAATAATACCAAAGGATGTGGCATCCTATGTGGCATATGTCCAGTCATCACCTTCAATTAAATAATTTGCAGCATATTATCTATCTAATAATATTCATTTTTAATTAACCTAATTAAAAATGTAAAAGAACATTAAAGTAACTTCCTTATCTAAAAAGAAGACTGAAGACGTGATGATCAAACAAAGCAATATATAACCCTGCAAATTTAACAGTTCACAGATGTCAAGAAAGATGTGGATGATTATAGATACCTAGCCCTAAAAATTAAACATTTTTTTTTTAGAAGAGAAAAAAAAAATTAAACATAACTGAAACAAGTCATGTAATCTAACTAAGATGTCGCTCATCTTTAGATATTAGAAGCATCGACCTTCGATTCTTCAACTATTGATTAAGGTACTTGAGGAAGGGTGCGGAAGATGCCGATGTAGCAAGGATTCTTGGCTTTGGATTGGAGGCCGGATGAATAGTCAAGTGTCTTTGCATGATTTGCCCTTCTTTGACAGTTTTATAGGATTCTTGTCTATAATTTTGTCCTTGTCTTTGCTTGTATTCATGATTTCATGGCTATGGTTATGGTGGATCATCTTCACTGTGGAAGACTCTTGAGGTGTTCTAGTAAAATAAAAACTTTAATTGTCGATTTTTATTTTCAATGAAAAAGAATAAAATAGGAAGACATGCGGAAAATTATTAGGATTAAGATGATGATGCGGCACATGCCACCTCATTTGGTATAGGTTTTTTGTATAACATTTTGAGATCTTAAGCATTTTCCAGCAGCAAAACAACTCCTCACCAAATTAATCTTGTCAGAGAATTGAACTGAAGGATGAAGGTGCAATTCTGGTCAGCAAAGCATTGACAAAGGGTCATGGTCAGTTAATTGAGGTTGATTTGAGCTCTAATTCAATTGGAAGGCCTAGTGCAAGACGTTTAGCAGAGGCTGTTGTGAACACACCTAGGTTCAAGTCGCTGAACATAAATGGTAACTTCATATCTGATGATGAAATTGATGATGTAGTCAATGTTTTTAAGATTTTCTCACACCTGCTTGGGCCTTTGGATGAGAATGACCCCAAAGCAATGTTCTAAAAGGCGCCCCTTTGGATGAGAATGACCCCAAAGAAGTGTTCTAAAAGGCGCCCTGGGTTGCGCCTAGGCGCTAGGCGCATTTTCATTGCCCCGATTATGAGCAGGTGACTCAAAAAATCGTTACGAGCTTCAGTGAGTGCTTAGATGGGCTAGGCGGTCTAGGCACAGCACTGCTGGTTTTTTTTTTTTTTTCTTTTCCATCAAAAACTGAAAATTTCATATCCAAAAGCATATATTGACCGCATCTATATCTGTTCCTCTCGAAGCCCAGAAACACATTGATCATTAGAGAGAGAGACTTGATTTGAAGTCTTTAATTGCACATTAACTATTAGGATAAGGCTCAATTATTATTAATTTTTTTTGATTAAAACATAAGGCTCAATTGTTCTGATAAAATTTTACTTTTTTTTTTAAAACCAATAGAAAATGAAGAGATTTCCTCGTTCGAGCTGTTGAAAATTTTGAGAAATTTGCTTTGGAAAAATAATAAGTATGATTATGTTTTTCTCTATTTGGATTATTTTGACCATTTTCAATTAATTATTGGATTTTAAATATTTTATTTATATAATTATATGTCATTAAAATAATTTAAAAAATTAAAAATTAAAAACCGCTTAGTTTCCATCTAGGCCCATAGGCACTAGTTCTCATGTCACCACCCGACTAATTTTAAATATTTTTATTTATATAATTATATGTCATTAAAATAATTT
The DNA here is from genome assembly GCA_024704745.1 of Rosa lucieae. Classification (NCBI taxonomy): domain Eukaryota; kingdom Viridiplantae; phylum Streptophyta; class Magnoliopsida; order Rosales; family Rosaceae; genus Rosa; species Rosa lucieae. Next base: position 27,935 of record JANPXK010000207.1, on the reverse strand, counting down.
TAAAAATTAAAAATTAAAAACCGCTTAGTTTCCGTCTAGGCCCATAGGCGCTAGTTCTCATGTCACCACCCGACTAGCGCTTAGCATTTTTGAGAACCTTGTCCCGAAGGAGAAGATCTTGATGAGGAGGATGAAGACGAAGGTGCTGATGATGAGGATGAATTGGAATCGAGGTTCAAGGGCTGTGAAGTAAAGCAAGAGGAATAGAATTACTGAGTCATGTAGTTTGTTGCCTTTTGTTAATTGAACTTTGTTCTGATGAGCTATATCAGCTCATTTAAGTCAGTGTCGTAGATCTATTATTGTAGATTAAGCTCAATCTTTGGAACATTTAGGTTTAAGAGTCTAGCTAGTCGTATGCTCTCATTTTCCTGTTACCTTTGTTGCTGGAACCATTTTTCTGGTTATGGATGCAAAAGTGGGTTTACTTAGTTGAATTTGTTGTCTTTCTCTTAATTATCGTTGTACTTTGTGTGTCAAGCATTGCAATTTATTCATTTAAAAGTTGAAATGTTCAATTAGTTTGTTCTGAACTGGACTGTGATCAAATCACTTACGGACTTACCTTTGTTTTTTTGTCAACTTAAGTTCATTCATGTAAACTAAAGGATACAAGAGAGAGGAGTAAGAGAAGACAAAACTAATTAGGAAAAGGGAAACTAGCTAAGGTACAGCTGAAGCTACATTAGAAAACAAAATATGTTGCTAGGAGGGAGGCAATACGGTTGTGAAACCCACGTGGGTTGGCACACCCTTCTATATGTCAAGGCAGCAATGTGATCTGCAGTAGATTTGGCTTTTTGCTAGTCCAGGACCAGTTAAGGTTGCTAAAAGAAGCAGTCGAAATTCGGATATCAGAGATGATAGGAGCTAGAGACCAATAAGAATGATGAGATGAATATGAAAGGGCGTTGATAAACACAGAGGCTCCCAACTTGTACTAACGCAGCCGTGTTCATCCATTTCAGCAAAATCACGTAGAGATGCGAGTATGTTGCGGATGGTCTGAGAGGCCATGGCGGTGTCTTTGTGGACGACGAATTCAAAGCCCTCAATACCGATCAGTTTAACAGTGTCTTTTTTCTTCATCTTTGTGGGAAAGAAGAGAATTGAAACTCAGTGACTCGATTTTGATTTGCTTCTGCGTAAAGACGTGTTTGTCTCTAATAAAATATGAAATTTTGGTGAAAAAAAAAGAGAGAGAGATCATAATAAGTAACTAAGCATTAGGAAATATTGTACTTCCTAAATGTTTATAATGTTATTTTTGAGGAGACCGAATGAATAACTTCATTGACTTAAATGTCATTACACTCAGAGGCTATAATCTCCACCACAGCTGAGGGAGGTACAGAAAAGAAATTCAAAGAGAATGAGCCAAATTTGGCTTCCTGTGCTAAGACATGGGTAACTCTATTCGCACTACGCCGAACATGTGAAACAGAGACAGAAGCAATAGTACTCAATAACTCCCTAAGATCAAGGAGTAGGAACCCCAACTCCGAACAATCCAAAAAAGAATTTGAAATGGCCGTAACCAAGTCTTAGCAGTCCGTCTCAACTTGTAGAGGCACAAAGCGGTGGTTTAAAGCTAACTCAACTCCGTGTAATAGCTCCAATAATTCCCCATGTCTCGCCGAACCTGTGACGTCCCGTATCTCAATTACCTGTTTACTAGTCATTTGGACGGTAGACGACCTTTATTTTCACTTTTACTATCGTTTCAGTACGTTTAGTGGCCCTAAAAAGTTGACTTTTTGTTCGGGTCAAAATTTGAGAAAATTTCCTTCATGAAAGTTGTAGAGGACGTTAAACCGAGCGCGTGCATACGTGGTACGTAAAAATCGGAGTTCGTATGCAAAAGTTATGAGGGAATTACAAAAATTACTGTTCATGGTAAATTTATATATATAAGGAAAATTACTGTGGTAGGTTTCCAAAACCGGAAACCCACCTTTCTCTCTCCTCTCCCCCGATTTTCCCCTCTTTCTTCTTCGGGAAATCCTTCTTCCCTTCGATTGGCCGCCGTCCGGCCATCACCCGGCAGAAAGCCGGCCCCACAGGGTCGCCTCCTCCCCCCGGTCACGTGTGGAGGTATCTTTGGACGATTTGGCCGAAAAAGCTCGGATCGAAGGAAATCCCCGGTTGCAGTTTGAAGCTTTTGCCGATTTCCGGCGATTCCGGCCACCTCCGGTCCCCATCTCGCCGTCGAAGGTTCGGTTTCATCACTGATCATTTCCCCTTTGGCCTTGTATCATGATTTGTTGTGTAGATGCCGATCGATCGAACCCGATTCTAGGGTTCTTGAGTTTTCTGGAAAATTTTCACCGGTTCGATTCGGCCACTTAGAGATAAAATTGATCAATGTTTGTAGTTGAGAAGTTGATTGGGTCTGTTGAGATGATGTTGTTGTCGGAATTTGGTGGTCGAGAGAAGGTCTTGCCGGCGCGTGGTCCCCACGTGCCGCCACTGTAGGTAGCGCGTGGTGGCGCGTAGAGCTGTGTTTTAATTGTCGTTTTAATCCCATATACCCTAGAATGATTGTAGAATGAAATGCATGAAGTTTGGTGGAAATCGGAGGATTTACGAAGTGAGTTTAATTGATTAATTATTGATTTTCGCGAATTCGATAGCCGAATTCCTTTCGGATTCACTTTAGATATTACTTCGATGAGAGATTAATGTTGGAGTATTAAGGATGGATGTTGTGGAGAGTTGAGGAGTTGGATTTTAGGAAGGGGGATGCTTTGAATTTCCGAAGTTTGAGAGTTTCGGTTGTTGATTCGTGGGAATCCGACCTTCGGATTTCCCTTGCTCCGATATGGAATACATTAACCGACGAGTGGGCAGTGTTGGTGAAGTGTGATTGGGCGTGGAAGAGGATTGGAGAAGTTGAGGTTTTGGGTTTTGAGATTAATTATTGTTTATCGTAAATATCTGTCGAATTGTGGTTTACGGATTATATTTGTGTACAGGACGTGATACCGACCTATCGCTCGACGAGGATCCTTACGCTTGGATACCCGTTAGCCGTATATCGTGAGTGGACTTTTATTTTCAAAGAATGATGCATGCATTTATTTAATCGGTTCCGAAGTTATAATTATTTATCAATTTACTTTTCGAGCATATGGTTATTTTCGGAAACTGTTTTGGTTAATTGATTTATTGATGGTTTCATGGCGTGCGGGGGTCACGTCATTGGATTACGCTTATTTCCCTTTATCTATTTATTTCCGATATGATTTCCGGATTATACTATTTTATTATATTTATATTCGGCAATTGAGATTTTATGAAATTCGTTGAAGTTAATCTTTATATTTATTTATATTTCCTTTTATTTTGAAGATGAGATTATTTGGCGTGTGGGACACGTCATGAGTTCTTTTACGAGAGTTGGGAAGTTTTATGGATTTATGAGGTTTTCGGATTTTCTTTTGCCATACTTTGGGTGACTTATCATTGCTAGCATTGATTTCCGCCTTTGTGCGCGCGGTGATGGGATCACCGTAGCCCTCCGCCTTTGTGGCGCAGGTTACTGTCTATGTGATAGTAATTCTGTAGCCCGGTATCCTATCGCTACACTTAGTGGCGTAAGGGTATATTACGGGAGTCATGGGAGTTTCTTTAGCCTGGGAGGCTATCACCCAAGCCTGGGAGGCTCACTTGTATGGCTATCGCCTTCCCCTACTCACTTTACTACTTTAGCTAGCGAGGCTAGCTCGATTTCGTTTATCCAGCGGGGCTGGTATTATTTTCCTTGAGTATCGGAGTTTCAACCTTTTCTCTTATTCGATTGTGACTAGCGGGGCTAGTCGGCTTTCATGAGTGGAACTCCTTTTGTTTTACTTTCGTTAATCATTGCATGCATCGGGAATTTTAAAGAAATAAATGTGGGAAAGTATAAAATCCATTTGGTTTAAATTATTTATTTTTTTTTTGTCCACTCACGCTAACGTTTTTATGTACTTTCCCCTGGGCCCTTCGGTTTCAAATGCCCAGATTGCAGTATTGTTGCTCGGTGTACGAGAGTGAGCCATAGTGACCGCACTTGCTTCCGCCATCACCTTCTGTAGGTTACCTGTTTAACCTACTGCACTCCTTGTCTTTTTACATTCTAGAATGCTCTGATTACTAAAGGATATGTGACCCAATTTATATGTATTATATTTGAGGTCTATGACCTAACTTTGGTGATTGTAACTCGTACCCTTTGGAGATTTTGTATGATATTATTAGATTCGGGATTGACTGTTTGAATTTGAGAGCAGGGTGGCTCCAGGAGTCGTGGTTGGATAATTAGAAGTGAATTTTGGCTTTCCGCAGGATTTGGGTTATATTTTTTAAGGGAGGTTATGCCGAAATTTTTTGGTAAATCTCCTTTAAAGGTGGGTCCCGCAGGGCCACTTCGGATTCCAGGGTGGAATTCGGGGCGGGTCCTGTCAGTTGGTATCAGAGCATTAGGTTCTAGATTCTGTAGACTTCCTTACTTCCTTACTACTTTATATGCCTAATGACGCCTGGTACCTCCCGAGTGATGGCCCGACCGCGGCGGATCCCCATCGTGTGCTCTTCGGTACTAGTGTGTTATTATGCATGTAAAGTAGATACCTTGTTGTACTGATCCTTGAACTTCCTAAATACTCTTTCTTCAGGTACTATGGCTCGTAATCGTCGAACACGTGAGAGAACTCCGGTTGAGGAAGATGAGCCGATACCTAGGGGGTTTGCGGATACTTTTGGACCGTTCTTTCGGCAGATTGCCGCAGCGCTCCCCGGGTCCCGCACTGACTATACTGTGGAGCGTGCTAGGAGGCATGGGGCACAGACTTTTGCTTCTGCCGCCTCACCTGTAGAGGCTCAGCGGTGGATTGACAGGATGGAGAGAGTTTTCCCACAGATGGATCTTCCAGAGGACAGGAAAGTGAATTTGGCAGTACAGTTTCTTGAGGATACCGCCTGGCATTGGTGGACTGATGTTGTTAATAACCCTACAAATGTTGGCCCCATGACATGGGATATGTTCAAGACCCATTTCTATGGACGATACTTTAGTGCTGCTCACCTTAATCGGATGCAGGACCAGTTCTTGGGCTTGGTAAAGAGAGATGATCAGTCAGTGTTGGAGTTTGAGCAGGAGTTTCTCTCCTTGGCTCACCATGTGCCGGATTTGGTCCGTACTGAGCAAAGTAAGATTCGTAGATTTGTCTTAGGACTTGGAGGAAAATTTAAGGATAAGATGTTAGGTACACCGTACCGGAGTTTTGCTGAGGCAGTATCTTATGCCATGGACATTGAGTCGAACTCACCTGCTGGATTTCACCCTAGGGATCCTGGTGGCCCTAGCCAGGGTCCATCTAGAGGGCTGCTTCCACTTCTGGTTCAGGATCTTCTGGAGGGTAGTAGACTTGTTAGTTCAGACTCGACCACCTTACCGGATTTTGGAGGACTTAATATGGGGGGTGGACAGTCTGAGTGGCAGTTCAGTGACGGCACTAGTCAGTATGGTGGTACCTCAGAGGGATTCCATACTTGGAGGATCGTCCCCAGCGTTGGACAAGGGATTGTGACGTGCTATCAGTGTGGACAGCAGGGTCATTATAGGAGGGATTGCCCTACTTTGACTCAGGATGTTACTCTAGACGTCGGTCAGGGTTCTACTTATGCATCAGGAGGTTCATCTAGCGGCACTCATACTAGTTCTGTCAGGGGCGGCACTCCCACTAGTTCTGTTAAGGGCGGTACGCAACGAGGTAGTGGCCGCCGTGGACGTCCAGCAACTCGGACGAGACTTCATGCCATGTTTCAGCAGGAAGATCACGTTCCTCCAGATACTACCGATGGTATGAAATTCTTTCCCTTGTGTTATTTTTCTTATATTGTTTCATAGGGACACGTAATCAACAGAGTTAGTCTAGTTAAGTGCAGTTGTTCGTGTGAATTTCGAGGACGAAATTTTTATAAGGAGGGGAGATTGTGACGTCCCGTATCTCAATTACCTGTTTACTAGTCATTTGGACGGTAGACGACCTTTATTTTCACTTTTACTATCGTTTCAGTACGTTTAGTGGCCCTAAAAAGTTGACTTTTGTTCGGGTCAAAATTTGAGAAAATTTCCTTCATGAAAGTTGTAGAAGACGTTAAACCGAGCGCGTGCATACGTGGTACGTAAAAATCGGAGTTCGTATGCAAAAGTTATGAGGGAATTACAAAAATTACTGTTCATGGTAAATTTATATATAAGGAAAATTACTGTGGTAGGTTTCCAAAACCGGAAACCCACCTTTCTCTCTTCTCCCCCGATTTTCCCCTCTTTCTTCTTCGGGAAATCCTTCTTCCCTTCGATTGGCCGCCGTCCGGCCATCACCCGGCAGAAAGCCGGCCACCACAGGGTCGCCTCCTCCCCCCGGTCACGTCTGTGGAGGTATCTTTGGCTTTGGCCGAAAAACTCGGATCGAAGGAAATTCCTCCCCGGTTGCAGTTTGAAGCTTTTGCCGATTTCCGGCGATTCCGGCCACCTCCGGTCCCCATCTCGCCGTCGAAGGTTCGGTTTTCATCACTGATCATTTCCCCTTTGGCCTTGTATCATGATTTGTTGTGTAGATGCCGAATCGATCGAACCCGATTCTAGGGTTCTTGAGTTTTTCTGGAAAATTTTCACCGGTTCGATTCGGCCACTTAGAGATAAAATTGATCAATGTTGTAGTTGAGAAGTTGATTGGGTCTGTTGAGATGATGTTGTTGTCGGAATTTGGTGGTCATCGGAGAAGGTCGTTGCCGGCGCGTGGTCCCCACGTGCCGCCACTGTAGGTAGCGCGTGGTGGCGCGTAGAGCTGTGTTTTAATTGTCGTTTTAATCCCATATACCCTAGAATGATTGTAGAATGAAATGCATGAAGTTTGGTGGAAATCGGAGGATTTACGAAGTGAGTTTAATTGATTAATTATTGATTTTCGCGAATTCGATAGCCGAATTCCTTTCGGATTCACTTTAGATATTACTTCGATGAGAGATTAATGTTGGAGTATTAAGGATGGATGTTGTGGAGAGTTGAGGAGTTGGATTTTAGGAAGGGGGATGCTTTGAATTTCCGAAGTTTGAGAGTTTCGGTTGTTGATTCGTGGGAATCCGACCTTCGGATTTCCCTTGCTCCGATATGGAATACATTAACCGACGAGTGGGCAGTGTTGGTGAAGTGTGATTGGGCGTGGAAGAGGATTGGAGAAGTTGAGGTTTTGGGTTTTGAGATTAATTATTGTTTATCGTAAATATCTGTCGAATTGTGGTTTACGGATTATATTTGTGTACAGGACGTGATACCGACCTATCGCTCGACGAGGATCCTTACGCTTGGATACCACGTTAGCCGTATATCGTGAGTGGACTTTTATTTTTCAAAGAATGATGCATGCATTTATTTAATCGGTTCCGAAGTTATAATTATTTATCAATTTACTTTTCGAGCATATGGTTATTTTCGGAAACTGTTTTGGTTAATTGATTTATTTGATGGTTTCATGGCGTGCGGGGTCACGTCATTGGATTACGCTTATTTCCCTTTATCTATTTATTTCCGATATGATTTCCGGATTTATACTATTTATATTATATTTATATTCGGCAATTGAGATTTTTATGAAATTCGTTGAAGTTAATCTTTATATTTATTTATATTTCCTTTTATTTTGAAGATGAGATTATTTTGGCGTGTGGGACACGTCATGAGAGTTCTTTTACGAGAGTTGGGGAAGTTTTATGGATTTATGAGGTTTTCGGATTTTCTTTTGCCATACTTTGGGTGACTTATCATTGCTAGCATTGATTTCCGCCTTTGTGGCGCGGTGATGGGATCACCGTAGCCCTCCGCCTTTGTGGCGCAGGTTACTGTCTATGTGATAGTAATTCTGTAGCCCGGTATCCTATCGCTACACTTAGTGGCGTAAGGGTATATTACGGGAGTCATGGGAGTTTCTTTAGCCTGGGAGGCTATCACCCAAGCCTGGGAGGCTCACTTGTATGGCTATCGCCTTCCCCTACTCACTTTACTACTTTAGCTAGCGAGGCTAGCTCGATTTCGTTTACAGCGGGGCTGGTATTATTTTCCTTGAGTATCGGAGTTTCAACCTTTTCTCTTATTCGATTGTGACTAGCGGGGCTAGTCGGCTTTCATGAGTGGAACTCCTTTTGTTTTACTTTCGTTAATCATTGCATGCATCGGGAATTTTAAAGAAATAAATGTGGGAAAGTATAAAATCCATTTGGTTTAAATTATTTTTTTTTTTTTTGTCCACTCACGCTAACGTTTTTATGTACTTTCCCCTGGGCCCTTCGGTTTCAAATGCCCAGATTGCAGTATTGTTGCTCGGTGTACGAGAGTGAGCCATAGTGACCGCACTTGCTTCCGCCATCACCTTCTGTAGGTTACCTGTTTAACCTACTGCACTCCTTGTCTTTTTACATTCCTAGAATGCTCTGATTACTAAAGGATATGTGACCCAATTTATATGTATTATATTTGAGGTCTATGACCTAACTTTGGTGATTGTAGTAACTCGTACCCTTTGGAGATTTTGTATGATATTATTAGATTCGGGATGACTGTTTGAATTTGAGAGCAGGGTGGCTCCAGGAGTCGTGGTTGGATAATTAGAAGTGAATTTTGGCTTTCCGCAGGATTATGGGTTATCCATTTTTAAGGGAGGTTATGCCGAAATTTTTGGTAAATCTCCTTTAAAGGTGGGTCCCGCAGGGCCACTTCGGATTCCAGGGTGGAATTCGGGGCGGGTCCTGTCAGAACCGGTAACTGGTATAGTATGCCGAAATCCACCCAAACAGGAACCATTGAAATCACGAAATATTCCACCAATTCCAGTGCAACCCGAGGAGTTATCATAATCTACATCCACATTTAATTTCACAAAGCCAACAGGGGGTTTTTTCCAAGACTCAGTACAAATCTGCCCTACCACCCTCTGCAAGGTATGTGCAGCCTTGTATTTCTCCCACCAACCCAAGGTCAAAGGGACAGCTTCTGTTGCTAGCTTGACATCACCATTCCACACTTTGGCATTCCGGTTTCTCCAAGTTGCCCACATAATCATCAAGAGCATTGCAAAGGTAGCTGGAAATTGGGAATAAGAGGATACCAACCACTCCACAATACTATGTGCAGAAGCTGAGGATGGAATGTGAGCCATTTGAAGAAAGGAAGCAGCATGGGTACAGTCACGTAACGCATGAAGGGGAGATTCAATCTCTTCATCACAGAAGGGGCATTGGGTATCTATATCAATACCTCGTTCGCTTAACCTACTCCGTGTCGGAAGAGTGTTTGATGCTGCCCTCCATACACAAATCTTCACCTTTCCTGGGACTGGAGCTTTCCAGAGTTGCTGCCAAAGCAATGCACTAGGGTTTTGTGCATTTGCAGCTTCTCCTAGCACCCTGTCCCTTGCCAAGTGATAAGCAGACTTGACGGTAAAAAGACCCTTCTTATCACCACTCCAAATCCACTGATCCACATGGTTACATGAACTCAGGGGCAATGCTACAATCTTTTGTACAATTGAAGAAGGAAACAATTCACAGAGTAAAGATTGATTCCACGTACCCAGAGAAGACATGAGATCAGAAACAAGGTGAACTCGTGAATTGTAGAACTGTTGGAGGTTCTCATTCAACAACCAAGGGTCATACCATATATTAGTGGACCTACCATCTCCAATATGACGTCTAATTCCAGCCTGCAATATATCCCGACCTTGTAGTATGTTGCGCCAGGCATAGGATGGGGTGGTTCCCAACTCTGCTTCCCAGAAGTTGCAATTGGGAAAGTAAATAGCTTTTAGGAGTCTAGAGGTTAAGGAAGTTGGATTCTGAAGTAGTCTCCAACCTTGTTTAGCCAGCATAGCCAAGTTGAAAGCAAATAAATGTTGAAAACCCATACCACCCACAGCCTTAGGTTTACACAGCTCATCCCAAGCACGCCAATGCATACCTTTCTTCTCATCGGTAGCACCCCATCAAAATTGGGCACACAATTGGTGGAGCTCCTGAATCAAACTTTGAGGAAGAAGATAGCAATTCATAGTATACAGGGGCATAGCCTGTGCAATTACCTTTATTAACAGCTCACGACCTGCTACACTAAGGAGCTTGGACCGCCAACCTGTAAGTTTTTTGGACAGACTATCCTTAATATAGGCAAACGTCTCATATCTAAAGCGTCCCACAAGAGTGGGAATGCCTAAGTACTTGTCATGTTTCTCCACCAACTGCACACCAAGAGAATCTGCCATGACCTGCCTACTGTGAGGGAGGACACTGCCACTGAAAACCACATTACTCTTTTGAAGGTTGATTTGTTGGCCTGATGCTCGTTCATAAATGTTCAAGATGTTCCGGATTAGAGAGCAGTCATGTGGGGAAGCATTAGAATATAACATACTATCATTTGCAAACAAAAGGTGACTGATAGAAGGAGCCCCATCACACACTCGTAATCCCTGCCATTGACCACTGGTAATAGATTGAGAAATAAGGGCAGAGAGACCTTCAACACAAAGCAGAAAGAGATAGGGAGAGATTGGGTCCCCCTGTCGTAGTCCCCGATGAGGCGTAACAAAGCCTTTAGAGACTCCATTAATCAAAAACGAGTACCTAACTGTGGATAGACAGAACATTATGAGATCCACCCATTGAGTATTGAATCCCAATCTTATCATGATTTTCTTCAGGAAATCCCATTCCAATCTGTCGTAGGCCTTACTGATATCAAGTTTCAAAGCCATAAAACCTTCTTGTCCTCTACGCAACTTGTGCATATAGTGAGCTAACTCTGATGCCACAAGAGTGTTGTTTGAAATCAAACGATCCGGGACAAACGCACTCTGCTGTGGTGAAATAATATCTGGGAGAAAGACTTTAAGCCTATTGGCTAACACCTTGGAGGCTATCTTATAAATCACATTGCAGAGGGCTATTGGTCTCAATTGGGACAAATGCTGAACTTCTTTCACTTTTGGGATCCGTACCACATACGTAAAATTCAAATCATGAGGCATCTCTTGATTGGTTAGAAAAGAAATCACTACCCTACTAACCTCTGAGCTCACTAAGTCCCAATACTTCTGGAAGAAGAAATGAGACATACCATCTGGGCCAGGAGCTTTCGAAGGGTGCATCTGAAAGAGAGCAATCTTAACCTCCTCGACACTATAAGGAGCCAACAAGGACTGGTTCATACTGTCCGAGACTCGAGGATTCAAAGACTATAGCACTACATTCTATGCATCAATATCCGGTTCTTTTACCCCTTTTTACCTTGTTTTAAAGTTCTAATCTATCTATATATATATATATATATATATATATAGACTCAAAATAACCATCATAAAATAATTCAAAATACCCTTCATAATAATAATTAATGAAAAAATGAGAAAAGAAGAAATACATAAATATGAAAAAAATTGTAGAAGTGGGTGACAAGGAAACTTTCACGTTATTCTGGGTCCTTGACCAATAAGGACAAAGTTCCTTAAAATTTTCCCCACAAGTTGAGGGTCCAAAAAATATTTCCCATAATGACACTGAACTCAAAATTCATTTGAATTACAAATTTACCCCTTCTCAAGGGCAATTGCTGATTTGCCTTGGTATTACCAATCCACTATTCATCCCAAATTGTTAATTGCCTCTAGCTTACGCAATGCACCAATGAAAGGCAACGTGTCTGCCAATCCACTATTCACACTTCAAATTTGAATAATTCATTAATTCTAAATAATGTTAAACTTATAATTTAATTAATTAGATAATTAATAATTAAGGTGAGGGAATAGGTATTTATAAAATTAAAAAAAAAAAAATTTTAAGATTTCTTTTTACATTCTGGATTATTTTTTAGGGTGAAAATCAAAATTACCATTATCGACCATTTAATCGCAGCCATTGGATCGAAAGATCCAACAGCTATGATTAAATTACACAAAAGTACAGGTCAGAAAAAAGAGAGAGTTGTTGGCAGCAGGCCTACGTGCTTGTGGAGCCCACCACCAAAGGTCGGGGCAATTCGGTGACTGAGGATTAGCAAACCAATTGCCTGGGCAAGTGGTCCGTAGTGATTGCCTGGGCAATCTTTTCCCTTTGCATGGCCAAGACTGGCCCTCTTCTCCAATTGGCCACCCAATTGGTCCTTTGGTGTATCTGCTCTAAGGATTAACAAACAAATTGCATGGGCAAGTGGTCCCAGGTGGCCCCTAGTGATTGCCTGGGCAATCTTTTCCTGCTGCATAGCCAAGACTGACCCTTTTCTCCAATTGGTCACCCAATTGGTCCTTTTGTGCATCTGCTCTAATGCATCTTAATCTCTCAGACATAAAACTGGGTTTAGGATTGCATAAGAGCCTAGATGGATGTTCAACATAGGGTCTTGGATTACCAATGTGAGGATTTGGAAAAAGAAAGAAGGGATTTTAAAATGATTTTGGTAAAAGCTTGAAAAATCGAGAGACCCATTTGAGAGGCGACAAAAAAAAAAAAAAAACTCTTAACTAATTAAAGGGTAAAATGATCTTAAAAAAATTAAAGAAGACATGGGACAATAATAGTTAACCATTATATATTTGGAGTCTTCTAGATTTTTTTTCCCTTTTTGCCCCTAAGATCAGTAATCTTAACCCGATCACCACTCTCCAAATTGAACGCATTGATACATGTCCCTGCCTAAAATGATATTCATGGGAAGCTATTACATTTGTTACTGATATTCATGGTATAATTTATGATTGAATTTTTTTAATTTTTTTTATTGATGGTTGGATGCCAGGGTAATTGTAGCACTGTAGCAGCCTATCCGCTTAGACTATTTTCTTAGTAATTTCCCTCCTGTTGCAGTCAAATTCTGCCTGCTTTGTACAACGGATGCTAATTAATTACGGGGATAGCTCATAATTTGTATTAACAAGCTAAAAGTTGCTGTATATCACTTGGTAAAGGTGCTGCATTGCCATTGCAAAAGTCCGTGTTCAACTACTACAAACTGTTCTACTTTGCCGGTATGCTGTGGTTTTTTGGTTATACGGAATAACCAATAATGTTGAAGTTTAGACCAGGAAAATCAAGCCGAAGCCAATTTAATCACAAAGACGACGTAGGAAACTAAAATTCACAGCTGATCGAGAGAAGCTAGCTTGATTTGGCACTGAGGACAGAGAGTTAACTTTGATTATGAGGAATTTATGGAAGGCAGGCAACAACACAGTTTTGAAAAAATGGCGATCCATGTATTTCCTAAGACAGGAGTATCCTGGTCCGCCGAGGATTCTTCATCTGTACTCGTTTCTATACTCGCATTGTCATCAGATTCCTTTCTGTTGAAAGGTTGGTGCTCTTTCGATGGGACATGGCTCGGTCCTTCCTCCTCCTCTTCCTCATCATCACATTCATAAATAGTAATATTCAGTAGGCCTTGATAGTATGGGATTACATCATACCACATCGGCTTGGCATAGGAACTGATACATCTGTCAGACAACAGACGCAGGCCTATTTTCTCCACCCTGAACTCTTCATATGGAATAACTGCAACAAGATCGACCAAGTCGCCGCCTCCCAATTTGAACTCATCATTTGATAAATGTCCCAGCCAAAGATAGTATTCATGGGAATTTCTTGCAAAGGCAATATCTGTCTCCGCTTTGAAACTAGTACGCTTGGTATGATTGACAACATAAAAGAAGAAGTCATAAAGTCCTTGGCTGGAATCTGCCGAATTAGCAGAATACACCACGCAAACAGCCAACACTTTAAGATCGCAACCAATCTCTTGAGGCACTCTAAAATGGACTTGGCCACCGTCCTCTGTGATGTACTCAAACCACTTTGGAATTTCATTTCCGCCAACCAAAATGTCACCAGCCCCGATCCATCCCTATACCATGCATATGGACCAAGATTTAGTGTTTGTGATATCCACTTATCATAAATTCTTGCAAATTTTTGTCTCGATTAGGAGTGTGCAAAACACAGTACAAACCGGCCAAACCGGTTAAAACCGACCTGTAAATATGGTTTGGTTAAGGTTTTTTAACTTTAAAAATTAAAAGCCGGTTCAATACCGAACCAAACCATTTGTGAATTGGATTGGTTTGGTTTCTCTTTTACTTAAACCGCGGAACCCGAACCGACCAGTATGTTCGAGTTTTGGGTCGCTTTTCGGTCGCATATCCACATCATTACCGTTCAGTTTTTAGGTACTAGTATATAGATCATCTATGCAAATTTTCAGCCAAAATGATGATCGTTAAGGCATTGATAACTGTCTTAAAGCTAGTACGGTTCAGGTTGACAGATTCAATCCGTCCATTGGTTTAAGCGAGTTAGATACCTTAACGATCATCAATTTACCTGAAAATTTACAGAGATGATCTATACACTAGTGCCTAAAAACTGAACGGTCGAGATGTGGATATGCGACCGAAAAGTGACCCAAAACTCGAACTTCACACGTTAATTTCAAAGCCGAGCTCCGCTCTGGATAAAATCTGTATATATATATATATATATATATATATATATATAGTCTTTCTATGCTAAGGACCTCCTTAGATCTTAGATTGGATTTCCTTTAATAGACTCACTTTTCGATCGCATATTCACATATTAACCGTTCAATTTTTATATATGAGTAGATCATTTTTGCAAATTTTCAACCAAACTGATAATCATTAAAGCATTCAAAACTATGATTTACAATTATGAACACGAACGGTTCAGGTTAGACAGATTCAGTTTGTTCATTGATTTAATCTAGGTCGATATCTAAACAATCATCAATTTGATTGAAAATTTGCAAAAGTGATCTATACAGTAAGACCTAAAAACTTAACGGTCGAGATGTGGATATGCGATCGAAAATTGAGTCGGAAATCCAAAGATACTTAGCATAGAAAGACTATATATATATATATATATATATATATATATATCCATCCAGATCGCTCTGAAATTAAAGTGCGAGGTTAGAGTTTAAGGTCACTTTTCGGTTTCATATCCAGATCTCGACCATTCAATTTTTAGGTACTAATGTATATATCATCTCTGCAAAATTTCAGCCAAATTGATAATTTTAAGATATCTAACTCGCTTAAACCAATGAACGAACTGAATCTGTCCAACCTGAACCATACTAACTTTAAGGCAGTTATCAATGCCTTAACGATCATTAATTTGGTTGAAATTTTGCTGAGATGATCTATACATTAATACCTAAAAACTGAACGGTCGAGATGTAGATATGCAACCGAAAGTGGCCCTAAACTCTAAAAGCGCACTTTAATTTTAGAGCGAGACCTCGCTTTGGATAAGATATATATATATATATATATATATATATATGCTTGTCCGTCAGAATTCGTGAATGCCATACGAGAGAGAGAGAGAGAGAGAGAGAGAGAGAGAGAGAGAGAGGAACCTCCAGAGTGCTGTCTTTAAGAAGGTAATTTGTGAAATTGTTGTGTGCCATCATCGTCAGTCGCATGGCAACGTTTAATGACTTCTCCAAGCCAGGAAACTCAATGAGTTGGGGAGAATTATTTAGTTTTAACCTCTGCATCTTCATCTCCGAAAAATTTGGCATCCTTCTCAGTGCAGTGCACTCATCTGCGTTCAGGATATGTAAACTGGTTGGTAAACCATTGATCTCTTCAAGTTTTGTACAACCAGCCATGCGAAGACATGTAAGCTGAAGAAGACCACTCAGGCTTGGAAGGCTACCAAAATTGTTGTTGTCCAAATTTAAAGACCGTAACCCTGACAGACTCCCAAGATTCATAGAATCAATTGCATCATTAGTCAAATTGCAATTTGGCAATGATAGATCAGAAAGACTGGAAAGGCGACTGAGGTCCGGAAAGCTATCAAAACTATTACCTCCTAGATCTAAATCTTCTAAAAAAGAAAGACTCCCAAGATCCTTAGGAACTTCATGTAAATTGCAGCCTACAAGAGACAGTTCCCTTAAACAATGTAAGTTACCTACAGATGGTACTTTTGTTAGGGCTGTCTTATCTGCTTGAAGAGTAGTCAATGATTCCATATTTCCTAAGTTTTTTCCAAACTTTTCAAATCTTGAACAGCCAGAAAGCACCAGAGTTTTAATAGTTTTCAACTTATAGAAACTACCTGGGAGAGCCTTGAGAACTTTGCAGTCTTTCAAGTTTACCAAAACAAGTCTTTTAAGATGTCCAATGGACTTGTGAACTTTGGATAAACTCTTACAGTCTTTAAGTATCAATTTCTCGAGATTTGGGAGTTTTGAAAAGTCTGGTGATTCCAGTAGGTAGTGGGAATGACCGAGATTTAAAATCTTCAAATTCTCGAGCACCTGGTGGACAAATTAATGCGAAATTTAATCAACCTAAAACCTAAATAGAAGATATATCTGTGTGTGTGTGTGTGTGTGTGTGTAGAATGTAGATAGATATATAGAAAATTAGAAAGCAAGCTGGTTGAGCTATATTATACCCCAGTATCCTCCCAAACGTGCGTCAGCTTGCTAAACCGCAGGTCAATAGCAACTAGGTTTGGTTGATAAAATTCCTTTGGTATGACCGATAGAGGGAAGCCATGCCAACAAAGCCATCTTATCTCTTTACAAAAGAACTCGTAGCCTCCAGTAAGATTTGCGTAATTGAGTTGGAGCAATCTCAGATTCTGCATTTCTTTAAATGCTTCTGTAGTGAAACCACTATCTTCAGAGTTTGCCAAATCTAGAATAATTCCTTCAATTCTCTTAGTTCCCTATGAAAGAAAAGACAGCATGTAGGATAAGATTATTTTCCTGTGAAAAAATGATTTATACAAATGAAGCAGAGCAATGAATTGCAACCCATAACTCTGACCCATAAGGTTTAGACTATGGATATCTCAAACCATAGATCCAACATAGAGATGAATCAGTTTTGGTGAATGGATTGTACTTGGTGGGTTCTGTTATATGGCAGTTAGGGTTTAGGAGTTTTGTTTTACAGGGGAGTTGATAAAGCCCTTATCCTAGTCCAAAACCACTGTAAACAATTCTAAACCCTTTCTTAATTATAACTCAGCGCCATGCTTGGTACTTATTGAACCAAATTAAATGCAACTGCAGAACATTGTAGTGATCGATATTGTGAAATGTGAATAAAGTAGACTCTAGCTAGCATGCAATTTACTGGATATGCTACTCGTGAGCTAAATACATGCATATTATATAGAATTTGACTGGGAAGTACTACTTACAGTATTGTTTGTCAACACAGATTTCACATCATCAGGATGCCACAATCTGCTACGTTTCCCAAGGTTGTTAGGGGATTTTGCTCGCACAATTTCCCTGCCCATGTCTCGAACCAAGTCATGCATCATCAGCTTTTGTCCTTGATGAGAAGTTATAAGGCACCGTTCATGGAGGACTCGGATCCCAATTTCTGAAGAAAAGCCACAGCCATCCAGCACGTGTGTGACATAGTTCTTGTCCATTCCAATAAAAAAGCAAGATATGTCAAGGAATATATCCTTCTCTGTATCATCACCTAGCCCATCATAGCTTATTTTGAGCTTTTCCTGGATTTCACGAGGGGGTATTCTTTTCAATTTCTCAACTGTACTTTCCCATTCTCCTGTGCTTCTTGTACATAGAAAAGAACCTAAAACTTGGATAGCCAGTGGCAAACCTCCACAATAATGCACTACTTTTCTTGCAAGCTCAAGATATTCTCTATCAGGACCACAATTTCCAAATGCATGCCAACTAAGGAGCTCAAGTGCTTCTTTTTTATTCATTTGTTCAGCATGGTATATGCTATCCACATGGAGTTGCCTCAGAAAATGTTCATCTTTGGTTGTTATAATAATCCTACTCCCTGCACCAAACGAGTCTCGTTTGATAGCTAAGGCTCTTAGCTGGTCTGAATGATCTACATCATCAATTATAACAAGTACCCTTTTGCTTCCAAGTCTTCTTTTTATCTCATTGATCCCTGCAGAGACATTACTAATAGTTACCTTGGTCCCATTCAAGATATCAACAAGGAGTTGTCTTTGCAAATCAACCAGATGTTGGGTTTCCCTCACTTTTTCAAGGAAACTAATCTGACCTCTAAATGTATGATATAATTCGTTATAAATGACTTTGGCAACTGTAGTTTTACCCACTCCAGACATCCCCAAAATTCCAACTATGCGAACATCAGCATCATTTTTTCCAATATTTAAGTGATTTATAATCTTTTCCGCGCGAGAGTTTAATCCAACTTGGTAGTCGGCTATGAACAACTGTGTATTGGTCAGTTGTTTGTTAATCTCAGCATTTATAATTTCCTTGATGAACTTTGCTTCATGCCTGTCCATTGAATTCACAAGCAGAAGTAAGACCGACTGTGCAACTACACAATTAACTTGTCCAATACCATTTGCTCTAGTGACATTATTATCTATTTTTCAAGTTGTTGTATAATCTGATTAATCTCAATAACTCAGTTGTTGATGTAAAAATAATAATAATAAAAAAACTACACAATTAAATTGAATGATAAAGAGAGATTTTATTTACACATCTCTAAATTTACCATTCAAAATCAAATTTGAAGAGCTGGTCATTAACGGGACAACTATATTCTCGTGTTCTTACCAGTTCATACGTAGTATTAGTCTGACATAGGCAAAAAAATAAATTGATCGAGCATGGCATACAATGGCGAATAAAAAGAAAGGAACATAAAAACATAGTAATCTCATATCAAGGCAAAGCACATCTTGACAACATTTAGATATATGAAGAAGAGTTCTTTCTTTTCAATGGAGGTATGCGTATGAGAAGGTTGAGGAGACTTTGGGTAGTTTGGGTGGTGAATTTAGAAATATGGTAGAATGAAAAATCAGTTGAGTGGTGTATTAAAAAAGAGATGTGTATTAAGTATTTTAGATGTGTAAATAAAATTTCTTAATAATAAAATACTCATTTTACAATTTAAAATACTCATTTTAGGATGTCTGATTAAGGAATGTATATATAGTTAAGATTTATAGGGTAATAAATCATTAAAATGACTAAGTTTTTTATTTTAAAGATAACAATTTGTTTAGAAATTGTATGATTGAAGTTATTTGAGGAATTTTAATGAGGTTTATTGAGTAAATTTAACATTTGTAAATTTGATAGGAGATGTAAAAAGTATAAGAGATCAAGCGAATAAATTTCGAGATTTTAATAGAAAAAACTCAAAGATTAAAGAGAAGTTAAAAATCACGAGAAGAAGAAAAAGCGGTAAAAAAATGAGGTCAATAGTTTTTACCCGTCCGCGAGATGATGGCCAGACAAGTTAGCAGCTTCAGTGAGAGCATCTCTCCATCTCTGTACCTTGACTTTATCTTCACGAAAGCGCTCTTCATGTTTTTTAAACGCATCTGCAAAAATACCAGTCTGTCTCCGGACAACTGAAGGATCAACATCATAGAATATCGGCAACACCATTTGCCCCAGTGTCGTTCTACACTCCATGATCTTCACCAACTCCTCAAGACACCAACCGGAATCTGCGTACCTCCGTGAGAAGACTATCACTGAGATCCTTGAGCCTTCAATTGCCTGCACCAGTTCGGCTGTTATATCTTCTCCTCTTCTCAGCTGGTCGTCAATAAACGCATTGATTCCGGCCTCTTTCAACGCCATGTGGAGATGGCCCGTGAAGCCCTTGCGTGTGTCTTCACCTCTGAAGCTCAAGAACACATCGTATGTCCAACGTCTTGACGATGACGATGGTGAGTACGGATAGCAGGGTACTTTTTGGATTGCGCCGGTAGCCATTGCTAGTAAGTTAAGGACTACTGCAGAAAGAGAGATGCCGGGATCGCTCGGTTTGCCGGCGACCCGCGATCCCGATCGCGCGACCCGAATCCCGTACAATCGCGAACCAGATCGGTAACTCCAGCGATCCCTTATTTACCCAGCATCAGGTGATTCAGATCTGGTGTTCTTAAAGAATCTAGACTTCGTCAGTCATCATTCAATTAAGTTTACCCACTTCTGCTGCTCCACTGGGATACCCACCTCTGCTGAGATTTATTTCTACTGTTTTAACTTTTAAGTTTATCCCTCTTTTTGGTTTTTTTATTTATTATTTTTTATAAGAAGATAATGACTATTCCAATATAAAAAAAAACGATAATATCTAATTTTACTTATTTCTCCTTTCAAATTTCAAATTAATGTGGTTTCATAATAGATGTATAACGGTTATTTACATAAAAAAGTTATGTTTCCAAATATGCTATTAGGAGTATGGTATGAATTTATCATATGTAATTTATTTTCAATAAAATTTTCACTAATATATTCTAGCGTACCGCATATCATAGAAACTGGCTTACCGCGTACCTGTACCACGTATCCGTATCGTAACAACCCGCGATCCAGGCAACACTTAAGACTAATACGAGGCTCAGTGCCAAAAGATAATGTTTGTTTTGAGATTCACAAAATATATTGTATATGAATATAGGAATATAATAAATCCAATCAGCTTCTATAATACAGTTTACTTTATATTTTTCTATTATTATTCTAGGATCGTTGTCATGCATTATCATATGCAACAAGCACATAGTTTCTCTGCTCAATCTCAAACTAATTATAAAAGTATAAGTTACATTGCTAAGGCAACGCCGTATCCTTGTGCGCTGCCAACAAAACCACCGTACTGTGCCGGCACCAATCCTTCCAGAGATGCTTCAGGGCAACATTGTGGTCTGGAACTACAGAAGGATAGTTAATCATGAAATCCAGCGAGCCCTAGTGGATATCGTTATGGCCAAGAAACCTGTTTTAATCTTCATTTCGGAAACCCTAGCGCAGAAAAGTACCATCGATTCCATCACACACCGCATTGGATTCAAGGACAGCTTTTGCGTCCCTCATGAGGAAAACTCACAGGGACTCGCTATTTTGTGGACTGATGATACTCATGTGAATGTGCGCAGCCATTCTCCTAATCACATTGATGTTGAAGTTGGCAAGACTGGAACTGATCTATGGCGGTTTACAGGTATATATGGAGTTGCTGCTCGAGGTGGCAGAGATAGAACTTGGCAGCTTATTGAAACCCTAGCTGCACAGATCTGTAGTTTGCCATGGCTGATGGCAGGAGATTTTAACGAAGTCATGGTACGTCAAGACAAGTCAGGAGGGCCTCCCAGAGCGCTGGCTGCAATGACAAAGTTTCGAAGAACGATGACTCAGTGTGGACTCTGTGATATGGGCTTCGTTGGAAGTCATTTTACCTGGTCAAATCAATATACGAAAGAACGTTTAGATCGGGGCTTTCAAACCACCCAATGGAGGCAGCGTTTCCCTTATAGTAGAGTTGTCACCCTCAGTCCTTCTGAGTCTGACCATTGTCCATTGCTCATTGAGGCCAACAAAGAACCACTAGTCTGGAGGAAGATTAACCGGCCATTTCGTTTTGAAGAAGGATGGTTTGGGCGCGAAGACTGCCTGAGCATTATTAAACAAGACTGGGCTTTACCTACGACTGGTAATGCCCTGCAGCAAATTAGGGTTAAAACAAAGGCGTTGGAGCACAAGCTTCGTGCATGGCATCGCACTGATTTTAACAAACAACGGACTGAGCTGCATGTGATTCTGGAAAAACTTACAGACTTGATGAAACAGGCCCACTCAATCCAACTATATGAGGAGCAACGTCAATTGCATATGCAATACAGTCATTTACTGTCTCTTCAGGAGAAGTACTGGCAGCAACGGTCTAGGGCTCTATGGCTTAAAGACGGGGACATGAATACTTCTTTTTTTCATCGGAAGGCAAGCAATCGTAAGAGTAGGAATACAATAAGGGGACTACATGATGAAAACAATGTTTGGCAATCTGAGCCCCTTGAGGTCCAGAGGATTTTAAAGTTTTATTTTCAGAATATGTTTGCGGCAGAAACTGTTAATATGGAAGCTCTTGAAACTGTCATTATGGCTACACCATGCAAGGTCACAACTCATATGAATGATGCGTTATTGGCTCCCTACACTGACGAGGAAATCAAAAAGGCTATCTTTCAAATGCATCCATCCAAAAGTCCTAGCCCGGATGGTATGTCTCGTTTTTCTATTAGAAATATTGGAGTATTGTGAGCCATGATGTTTGTTTGGCAGTGAAAAACCTACTTACTCATGGGGAGATGTGGACTGAATCTAATTATACTTATCTATGCCTAATACCAAAAATCAAAGACCCCAAGGAAGCGATGCATTTCAGACCTATAGCCCTTTGTAATGTTATTTGCAGGCTGTGCTCCAAGGTTGTCCCAAACAGACTCAAACTCTGGTTGCCTGATATTGTGTCCCCATTGCAAAGTGCCTATGTCCCAGGTAGACTGATTTCTGATAATACATCAGTAGCCAATGAGGCAGCACACTTCATGCATAAGCTAAAACACCAAGAACAAGGTTTTTTCTCTTTGAAACTTGATATTTCTAAAGCCTACGACCGGCTGGAATGGCCCTTTATCTATGCTATTCTAACCAAATTGGGTTTTGCCTCTAGATGGATACAAATCATTATGCAGTGTGTTACGTCTGTCGCCTATTCTATTCTTATTCAGGGCGAGCCTTCTTCTCTTATTACTCCTATGCGAGGCATCCGACAAGATGATCCGTTATCACCTTATCTTTTCATACTATGCAGTGAAGGTTTGTCTGCGTTAATCTCCCAAGTTATACACCAACATACCATTCGGGGTCTTACTATGTGTCCTCCTACTTTACATCATCTCTTCTTTGCAGATGACAGCATCTTATTTGGTTCTGCTACAAATAGGGAGTGTGAACAGTACAAATTGATCCTCGACACTTATGAAAAGGTTTCCGGGCAGAAGGTGAATTTTCAGAAAAGCAGTGTTGTTTTCAGCAAT
Source organism: Rosa lucieae (assembly GCA_024704745.1). Taxonomy (NCBI): domain Eukaryota; kingdom Viridiplantae; phylum Streptophyta; class Magnoliopsida; order Rosales; family Rosaceae; genus Rosa; species Rosa lucieae. Next base: position 4,970 of record JANPXK010000207.1, on the reverse strand, counting down.
AATGTCCAGGCAGAGCGACAACAAGAAATGGCTACCATCCTTGGAGTTCAATGTGTTAAAGAGCATGATAAGTATTTGGGGTTACCCTTAAGGGTGGGCAAATCCAAATCTGCAATTTTTGCTTACATCAAGGAGAAGTTAACAAAAAAGTTAATAAGTTGGAAGGCCAAACTCTTGAGTGCAGCAGGTAAAGAAATTCTCATTAAACTAATAGCCCAGACTATGCCTTTGTATGCCATGAATTGTTATTTATTGCCAAAATCGCTATGTGATGATATTCATCAACTTTGTGCTTCTTTCTTTTGGGGGGACATTGATGACAAGAAGAAGATACATTGGAGAAGTTGGGAGAAATTATGCCTCACAAAGTTTGAAGGTGGCATGGGTTTTAAAAATATCTATGCTTATAACCTTGCTATGCTTGGTAAGCAAGGCTGGAGACTTATTACAAATCCTCATTCTTTGATTGCGCGACTGTATAAGGCAAAGTACTATCCAACCTGTTCTTTTTGGGAAGCTAAGTTAGGTGATTCTCCATCATTTTCTTGGAGAAGCATTTTAAGTGGAAGGCCGGGCTGCAATGGTGCATTGGGGATGGCACCCAAGTTAGCATTTGGCAAGATAAATGGATCCCACACTGCCAACAATTTATGATCCAGAAACCACAGGATTGTGTTTTTGAATTAGTCTCGGATTTGATTGATTCCCATACCAGTCAATGGATCCCAGTTGCGGTGCATGCCTGTTTCTCACCTGACGTGGCTCAGAAGGTATTATGTATCCCTCTTAGTCGAAGAATTTTTCGTGAAAAACCTTGTTGAAGTCCCGAAAAAAAAGGTTTCTACTCTGTTAAAACTGCTTATTGGATTGCTAGAGCCAAAGTATTAGAACACGTTCTTACTTCTACATCTCAAGGTAATCCGTATGAGGAATTATGGAAGAGACTCTGGAAGGCAAAAGTGCCTAGTAAGGTTCAGATCTGCATGTGGCGTGCTTGTTCCAGTTTACTTCCTACAAAAGTTAAACTCAGTACCAAAGGGTATGAGGGTGATCTTCAGTGTATTCTGTGTCCACATGCATATGAAGACATTTACCACGTTCTTTGCAAATGCCCTACTACTGCTGCAATCTTAACTGCACCTCCCTTTAATTTGGGACGAAGCTTGGTACCCCATGTTGAGTTTAAGGACTGGTTACTGGATCATGCCTTGCATCTAAAGAAACAATATGATGTGGAACAATATAACGCAACCTGCTGTTGCCCTAGTACTTAACACGCTTGCTTGGTTTGATGACTTCAGTAGGATTCATGGTGCTAACAAACCAATGCACCCAAAACAAAAGCAGTTTTGGAAACCGGCTACCCCAGGAACATGGAAACTAAATGTCGACGGTAGTTTCCTTCCAAACATTGATCATGGTAGTGCAGGGGGTGTTATGCGGAATGAAGCAGGACATTTTCATGTGGCTTTTGCAACTCCTGTCCTGTATGTAACTTCGGCAAAGCACCTTAAACTGTGTGCTATTAGCGAAGTCTTAAAGTTGGTGACAGCAATGTTGTCATTGAAACAGACTGCTTGGAGGCTGTCTCTAGTATTATGGACATCCATTTTACTCATGTCAACTACGAGGGCATCATTGCTGACATCCGCTAGAGGCTGCAGCAACGACCTGATATCGTTATACAACATACTCTACGTGGGTGAAATCAAGTAGCTCATTGTTTGGCTAATTCAGCCTATGAGGCTCGTCATAGTTCTATTTGGTCTGTGAGACCGCCAGCCTTCATTCTGGAGGCATTACACTTTGATTGTAAACATTTGGGATAATTTCCCACTTCAATGAAACTCTCGTGATTCAAAAAAAAAATTATAAAAGTATAAGTTTGAATGGTTCAAATGGTTGACTTTTTCTAAATGTTTGAGCATCAATTACTTGTCCTTGGAATAGATATGTAATCTTATTTTCAAACTCACAGTTGCAATGTAGAATATTCTGTAAATATTTACTTTCCTTATATGTGTAGATTACGTATTATGTATAATTGTAGGAGATCTATTTCTATTAAGATTACACTTGTATCTCTATATTAACCTCTTATCTGGAGATGAATAATACATTGAAATATAACAAACACATCAAATTCTTATTTTCTACTTGGTATCAGAGCAAGTTCAATTCTTTTTGAACTTGCACTGTATTCGTTTGAAACCCGAAATCCGAATACAGAAAAACGTCACAAACCATTGAAGTGAAACCATTCCCGAATATCTTGAAGTGCGAAACAACTCTTGAAAGTCATCATCATCGCATTGAAAACTGCCGCACAGTTTTTGGTTGATTCAGCTTAGCCGACAAAGACATCCTGCAGTTTAACTAAAGTCTACCACGCCTTATTTGATTAGACCTGCATAGCTTCAACAATTTGCCAATTTCTACTGACATGACCTGCTGCTGCTAATTTGACTAAGCCTAGCCTACAAGACCTTCTGCTGCACCCTTGCTTGGTCACGTGTAATTTTCTTTGCTTTCTGGTCAATGGAAGACGACGCTGCCACCCTTGCACTTGACAACATGTCTTCGATCATCAACCATTATCATACCACTGCTCAAGATAATTCAGCGTTTCCAACAGGTGTTGCCCTGAATGAATTTAATTACACCATATGGGCACCTCTTATGAAGATGAGGATTGGAGCACGAGAAAAGGTCAGCTACCTCATTGGAGCCAGAGCTGCACCAGATGAGAACTCCCCTAAATTTGAAGTTTGGGCCACAGACAATGAAAAAGTGAAGAGTTGGCTCATTGATTCCATGGAGCCATCACTCATGAATCGATATATCCGACTCCCAACAGCCAAAGATGTTTGGGAAGCTGTTGAGAAGACCTTTTTTTATGATTCCGATGAAACCAGGATTTTTGAATTAAACAAGAAGTGCTTTGGAGCAAAACAGAATGGCCGGACTCTTCCTACCTACTATAATGAATTGGTGGGAATGTTTCAAGAGATTGATCAGCGTATGGCCTCCCAAAATAACACAGTGGTTGCTGTTGTTCAAGAGACTATTACCATGGCACGAATACGAGTTCACAGGTTTCTTAGTGGACTCGATTCAGAGTATGATCAAGTCCGTGGTGAGATCTGCGGAAAGACCCGAAATTCGACTTGGGGCAAAGCTATGCCTATGTTCGAAAGGTGCATTCTGATAGCCAAGCAATGGGACACGCCTCTGAGTCCTTTGTCATGGCTGTCCAACGCAAACAGGGTCCTCCCCCAGGCTTCTTAACTCCTCCACCACGCCGCCCTTCAGGTAAAACAAAACCATATGCAAATATAAAGTGTCAAGTCTGTGGAGATTTGGGTCATAGCAAGTAACGGTGCTATGAAGTAATTGGCTACCCTGATTGGTGGGATTTCACCAAGAAACTGCGAAAGAACCTTGGAAAAGTTTCCGTGGCTACTACAGAGGAAGAGCAACCATCTAATGTCTCCGCTAACATAACACAATCAGGTATAAAGGGTAACGTATCTATGAATAGTTCTTGGATAATTGATACAGGTGCATCTGACCATATGACTAATGATCCTAGTCTCTTGAAAAAGTTGAAACCCACCTCTCAAAATATTGTTTCTACTGCTGATGGTAGTCCAACTCCGGTCACCGAAGAAGGCTCTGTTATCCTATCCGACACATTAACCCTTGACTCTATATTGGTTGTCCCTTCATTAGCATATAATCTCCTATATGTTGGCCAGATTATTGTAGCACTAGCATGTATTCCTCAAATTTGAATGGTGGCAGAGATAAAGAGAAAAACTTGGATTAGATCACAGACCTTAATAAGAAGCTTGGTTCTTAGGGCTGAAACTTTCAAGAACAGTGCAAACGCAGAGGAAGAGTTATCAGTCATATATATATCAAATTACTAATCAATAATTAAATTATAACAATTTGATCTTGATTATGAATATATAACAATACACATACTAATAATTTGATAGCTAATAAGAAACCCAGGTGAGAGAAAGAGTGAGGGAGAAGAAGATGGAGACAGAATTGGTTGTGGTTTTTATACTTTTTTTTTGTTATTTAGTTTTCTATAGGGGTAAATTAAGAATTAAATTTTTACAAAAATTAGTGGAGGTTCATATAGCAAATCTGGAGGTCTGAATAGAACCACCATTTTTTTTTTAAACGAAAATTTTTCGTACACATGCAAAGCATGTGATTTCAGACTAATTTTTATTGTCAACAGAGATTTGAAGTTTTAAATGCCTTCAGTTTAAACTTGAAAATGGTGAGTACGTTGGATGGAACTTCTAATCTCGTCTGGTTCCCAGTCGAGAAAGCTCTCTCTCTCTGTAAGAAGGTTTGCCTTGAAATGTGTAGATCATTTATGTAATTTTTCAACCAAGTTGAAAATCATTAAGACATTTATAATCATGATCTATCAGTTATGAACATGAACGGTTCATATTTGACAGCTTTGGTTGATCCATTAATTTGATCTAGTTCGGTACCTTAACGATTAGCAATTTGGAAGAAAATATCTATTTCTTCTGCAATAACTACTCACCTTTTTTTTTTCAACAAAAATTTTTCGTACACAGAATAGTTTTTATTGTCAACAGAGATTTGAAGTTTTAAATGCCTTTAGTTTAAACTTGAAAATGGGGAGTACGTTGGATGAAACTTCTAATCTCGTTTGGTTCCCAATCGAGAAAGCTCTCTCTCTGTAAGAAGGTTTGCCTTGAAATGTGTAGATCATTTATGTAATTTTTCAACCAAGTTGAAAATCATTAAAACATTTATAATCATGATCTATCAGTTATGAACATGAACGGTTCATATCTGACAGCTTTGGTTTGTCCATTAATTTGATCTAGTTTGGTACCTTAAAGATTAGCAATTTGGAAGAAAATTTTTAGAAGAGATCTACTCATGCATATATAAACATCTGATGGTTG
>JANPXK010000206.1:0-21575 GCA_024704745.1 Rosa lucieae | reverse complement strand
GAAAATAATATATATAATTCATGACTAATTAAATCCAATAATTAAAAAGCAAAATAATTCAAATTGTCTAATCCTATGATCAAATACTCCGAACGCCCAAATTTCAAGAAGAAACATAGCACAATCGGGTTAAACGGGTTCATTTAGTGTAGGCGGGTTGACCCGTGGCCGACCCATTTATTAAATGGGTCATGGCGGGTTGACCCACCACCAACCCGCTTTTTAATCGTGCGGGTTCAACCTGCTTTATTTAGTGCGGGTTTCGAGTCATGTTATCGGGTCGTGTCGGAATTGACAGCCCTAGATATATCCCTAAAGATATATCTCATATAATCACCTTAGTATTTTTATTTTGATCATAGGAAAAAAAAGAATAAAGAAGGAACACACAATTCTAAAGCGATTATGTGGGATTAAAATGCCACAATTTTTTTTTTAAATAAAAATGCCACAAAATGTCTTTAGAAGAAAGATGAAAAATTCTTTTATGCACTAACAGTATAAGTGAACCAACAGATACAATAAATCTCAACCGTTGATATTTATAGACAACATTCCTTTTAATAAAAAAAAATATATACTTAATATTACATAACCGTCTATTTATGTTGGTGTAAGTGTACCAACGTGCACCGAATACTTTCTCATAAATATATACATCCTACAAAATTTAAAGAAAAGACAAACATCATCACTCTCAATTGACAAAACAAAAGATGCATAAGAGAGAATAGCTAGGGTAAAATTAGTTTTGCCATACATCTTGTTTTGTTATGGACTATCTTGTTCAATTGCTTGCCAACACGTTTTGTTATCATTTATTATTGTAATGGATCCAAATTATTTCATTCCAAGGGATTGGTTCCTTTTGAATGCTACACAAACAAAGACCAATAACTCAAATTAAATTTTAAGTCCTACCTAGTCTCCAACACAGTTTGAACAGTTTGATTTTTGACTTTTTGTAGGTGGATGGTGAGATTATATACAGTGTTTAAGATGAGCTGGTTGACCCTCAAGGATTTTCCATTACATCAAAAGTTATATTAAACAAAATAATGATCATTACCAACTTGGCTTAAGTATTCTAAATGCTCAACAATATATAATTAAATCGCCTACCACGTGTGTCATCAAGCTGAGGTTTCGGTGCTTTGTGGAGGAGGTCCTGTCACAAAAAGAAATTTCTTTCTTATAAATAGGAAAACCATCACCACTGCCAATAATGCTTAGTGATGATACTTATAAATAATATCTGAAATGTACTAGTGTTTGTTGTGGTGATGTTTTTGTTGTTTCCCTTATCCTTTTTGCCCTTTATCACATACTAGGATACGGGCCAAATGCAATGCCTTAAAGGTCTGTTTCCAAAATTCTAGCAACATGTCAAATTCCCTTTCAATTCTTTGAGTAAGACATAAGCAAGGCCCAATGATCAAACATTTGTGTTTGGTACACTAGAATTCGTCAATAGAAAACCGATTGAAATTGAAAAAAAAAAAAATCCTTATAAGTTGATTGATAAGAAGAACAGGGTTTTAATTTGTTGTTATGTGGGTAGACATTCTAACAATTGATAATGAGCATAGGGAGCCACAACAAGTTTTTGACAATTCATGTCAGAAAATTCAAAAATGAAGAAAACACGTAAAACTTCCAAGAATTTACTTGAAAATTACGTGGAATTTCTACATCAGATGCCGATTGCTACAATCCTGAGTAAACAAATCACATGATCTACTAGTGTTTTGTTAGTGATGTTTTTGTTGCTTCCCTTAAATTCTTTCCTTCAATTTCATCATAAAATTGTTAAGGGCCAAAGTCTCTATTCGGGGCAATTAGGATGGAAATTTCTACAACTGATGATGAACTTTAGGAGCCACAATGAATCAAAAATTATTTTAATTCTGCTACTATTAACAGGAGAACTGTTATGTTCGTAGATAGGGCTGTCACTCGGTCAGTTCGAATCGGTTTTAGGTATTACCAACTTCAAAACCAAAGCTTTCGGTTTCAAAATTGAGCTACCAATTACTAACCAAAATTTTCGGTTTTTAATCATATCTACCAAATTCGGTATTTCGATTTTCGGTATTACTAACTTTAAGATAACTAATTCTTTGAAATAAAAATTAGAATGAACAAAACTAGGTTTTTCAATTTTATAGTCATAAACTTTGTATCCATCTACTAATTATAGCTTTCTTTTGTAAAAATGACATCAAGTTTTAGCTATTTTCAATTAAACTAGGTTTCTTTAACAATCTGTGACTAGGTTACTTAAAATTCAGGTACTATTAATGTAGTACATATAGTAAAGTTCATACTATTATGAAAATTTTTATGTTTATTTCTTAATATACACATATGTGTATTGAAAACCATAGTATATAAAGCTAATATAAGATAATCGGTAGATTTGGTATTTACCAAAACCAAACCAACTTTTTCAGTAATTTTCGATTTCTATTTTATCGGTCTCGGTTATCAAAAAGTCGATTTACCAAACTTAAAACATCGGTTGCTATTCAGTTGGTTTAGTAATTACCAAACCAAGTGACAGCCCTAATTGTAGAGAATAAATGATTATTCGAGCGCTCCAGTTACATGTATGATTGCAAAGATAAAAAGCAAAAATAGAAAAAATAAAAACAACTTCTCTCATCATAAGAGCCATCAAGAAATTAAAAAGAGAGAAACTAAGTGCTTTCTCTAGGGTTATTCCGCCGCTCATCTCAGCATCAATTCAAATGTCGACTAAGGTGGACAAAGTTTCTGCAAGGCTGGTTGCCACCTTGGCTATCTCGGAGCAAGGATGACTATGTTCGGTGCAGTTGGAGGCTCGGCTATATTGCCCCACTTCTATGCTAGGGATTGTTTCCTGCAGGGTTGGAAGAAAGCGCATCCAAAGGCTATCATGGGGACGATGTCCAAGGTATAGGGTTTGCAAAATCGTCTGTCAATCAGAGCTCAGGCAAACCATTTTGTGTTTTGTTTTAGGATGAAATTCAGTTTAGTCCCTCAAACTTTAGGCCAAATATCAGTTTGGTCCCTCATCTTTTTTTTTAATCAAACTCATCCCTGATCTCTCAAATTGCATCAACATTGTCCAAAATTTGAATCTGGCGCCAAATGTGACGTCATCCGCTGAGCTGTCGTCGACAAGGAGGTCCCACATTTCTGATTTTGAATCCACAAGAAGGGCAAAATGGACATTTCATATTTAATCTAATTTCTTTTTCTTTCTTTTTTCTCTTATTTTCTTTCTCTTTTCTCTCTTGCTCTCTCTCTCACTCTCTTCACTCTGTCCACTTCCGATGAAACCCGATTCGCGCAACCCAAAACCCACCCCGAAATGCTGAGAAGCATCCGTTCCCGGCGTTACAGCGTGTACATCTGCACCGTCCTCCTCTCCGTCTCTCTCCTCCCTCCTCCTCCTCCTCCTCTCCGTCTCTCTCCTCTACACCCGCCTCTCCCACTCCCAATCCCACCGCTTTAGCTACCGCCACCAAACCCCCATCTCCCAAAATGACGACGTTTCTTTCTCCAACACCCTCATCTTCGAAAACTCCACCGCCGCAGTCACCACCATCCTCGCTAATTTTTCTTCGATCATGTCAGCGGGTTAAGATGTTCAAGTCCAATTTGGGGGAGTTTTTCGATCATCACAACCCACTAATCCAATACCTAACCAAAGTGCAATGCAGACACCACAACCCAAAATTGAAGAAACCCACAACACAGAACCAAGCAATCAACAACTTACATTCAAAACCAACAAATTACATCAAAAAAAAAAAAAAAGACAGAAATGAACCTCCTCCTTGTGTGAACCGAGCTCCGAGTTTAGCATAAGAAGAAAGCTTGACGTCAAGATCTCCCTCGATTCCTGTAGCTCCAGATTCGAATCCATCATTTGGATCTCTCTCCAGTTCGGATCCCGGATCGACTTGTTTCGCCTTGTCTGGATGCTTTCCACCTTTTCCAATCCATCAAATCCCTTTCCTTAGTTGCCGCCACTTCCCTCACCCTAGCTCTGCCATCCCTCACAGCTGAGATCGAGAAGGCAGCGCTTTTTGACTTTGACCTGACCCTGCCAATCCAAGACGTCCAGTTCCTCCTCCTCATGGTGGCCCTTGACAAGATCTACTACTTGCCGCTGGGCAAATTCATGGACGAGAGCAACGTCGACATCAGGGAGAAGCTGGGAGTATCACTGTTGCTCCTGTTTTGAGAGGGTGGTGGAGTTTGGTTGAGGTGGTGGGTAGTGGGAGCTTGTGAGCAAAGATTCATGGTGGCTGGGAATGTGTGTGTGTGTGTGTGTGTGAGAGAGAGAGAGAGAGAGAGAGAGAGAGAGAGAGAGAGAGAGAGAGAGAGAGAGAAAAGAAATTAGATTAAATATGAAATGTCAATTTTGCCCTTCTTGTGGGTTCAAAATCAGAAATGTAGGACCTCCTTGTCGGCAACAGCTTAGTGGATGACGTCACATTTGGCGCCAGATTCAAATTTTGGACGATGTTGATGCAATTTGAGAGATCAGGGATGAGTTTGATTAAAAAAAAAAGATGAGGGACCAAACTGATGTTTGGCCTAAAGTTTGAGGGACTAAACTGAATTTAATCCTTTATTTTAAAAGAAATCTAAGCGTTTGAAGATTATGATGGGAGGTCCGTGGTTTTTTGGGAAGTGTATGCTTTCATCGGAAGATTATGACAACTTGTTTGATGTTACTAGGGTTCCAACCACTGGAATTCTAGTTGGGGTAGATATATTTGGATTGCCACTAGCATTGTTTATCGAAGTGGTGGTGATGATGATTGGTTCCACATTGGGGAAGGTTTTAGGGCAGGATAAGCCAGTGATATGGTGTGGGACGACACGCGTTCAGATTCGGTACAGCATATCGAATCCTGTAAAGCAAGTATATCTACTGCTATTATTTGAATTTACCTCCGAGGTAGAGGCAACTGTGAAGTTCAAGTATGAGAAGATGGTTGGGTATTGTGAAGTATGTGGGTTGTTGGAGCATCCGGTTAATGGATACGTTAGTGGCACGAGGTAGAGCTTGGTAATGGAAACCCTAACATTCCCAAGAAGGGAAGGTTGTGGTGGCTACAGGCAAGGTTGGATCACTTTCTAATAGTTAGAGTGTGGTGCAGCTTACAGGTTTGGTGGCTAGGGCTTCTGCCCCAAATCTATTCACTGCAACTCTTAATTAAGTTTAACAGTTTCACTGTTCCAGGTTTATCTGCACAAGCCTTGGCTAAGCGGCTCAACATGTTCAAGCCAAAACTGGTTGAGGTGAGGATTTCTCCATCGCAGGCGATGGTAGGAACAGAGAAGGCAATGCAGATCATAAGTTTGAAACAAACTGTTATGAATGGCATTGGTTCCATATTGCAAGCAAACTATGAGTCTTAACATAGTTGTCACAATTTCAGTGGAGCTAGATTTCATGTCGGTTCTCTCTTTTCTGGTGAAGAATGATATGCTAAAAGTTTCTTGTGTCAACAAGGCTAGAGTGGGCTGTCCTGTGGGCAGCAAGAATAAGCCTAAAGGAGAGGGGTGACAGGACCTACCCAGATTTCACCGTGAAATCCCAGGTGGTTCTGTAGAGACCCATTTCAGAAATAATTCTGTTTGGCTCCAATTTTGTTGCAGTTGGTCAACAGTCTCTTTTCTTGCTCGGGCGTGCCAGCACAGTTCGGGTGCGGTCGTCGAGGGTGTCCCTTGACCTGACTTCTTTCAAGAGATTGTGGACAAGGAGAGCACCAACCTCGTCGTAGGATTCTTTGTGCCTCGTGGCGAGGACTTTTGCTGAGCTTCTTGAAAATTACAATCGATACTCGATGTTGTAGATCGAGCAGAGCGAGAACCACTAGGAAGTGAGGAGAACTTGCTAAAGCGTGACTTTAGCTTGGCTGGGTTGCTAGGGCGTTACCCTTGCTTGGCTGGTTCTGTAACCGTTGTTGTCGCGGCACTACCGTCGGCTCCCGAGGAGACTAGGAACGAAGTACATTGGCAGAGGGTTTGGTGGCACTGAAAGTCGGCTTCTGAGAAGACTAGGACTAGGAGTGTGATCGATCACCGGTAAGAGAAAGAGAAGGAGAGGAGTTGCTCTTAGAGAGGTTGCTCTAGAGAGAACTTAGATCATCTTAGAGATGTTTTGATGTTGTGAATGTGTGTTTTAGAATGAGAGGATAAGGTGTTTATATAGGGAAGAAAAAGAAGAGTGAAATGATGAGTGGAAGAAAAATAATGAAAGTGGAAGAAAAATAATGAAAGTAGAGTATGGAAGTGATTTGTAAAATATGGAAAAGATAGAGAAATGATGAAATGAAAGCAAAGCATGAAGGTGCAGAAACATGGAAGTGATGATGATCTATTAAAGAGATTGTAGTAGAAAAATTATATCTAAGGGAAAAGAGAAAAGCATCTAGCTTTCTTCATGTGGGTAGGAAACATGAACATGATGAATGTTGAGCTGGTTTTAGGTCAGTTTCTGCCCCTTTATTCCTTCAATTATTCCTTCAATTATTTCTCCACCAAGACTTCAGAATGAGCCTTCGGACTTCTGCAAAAAAAATGTTCCACTATGAGTGTAGATCATCCTGACAAATTTCAGAGAGCTTTATTCCATGCGGTTGGGCCGGAAATGCTGGGACCTCTTACAGGTCCAGTTTTCCAGGCTTTTGTAGAAAGTGGACTGATTGTTTGAAGGCCTTCCACTCAAAACTAGCTCTGGCACTCTTCATAAGAAATGATCCTTGGGATGTCTAGTATTAATATGGAAAGTTTGAGCTCATTTAGATTTCATTTGGTTAGTCTGCCGCCCCTTTTTCCTTGTTTAGCTTGGTTTCTCCTAGCCGAAGTAGGAAAATGTGCTAAAGTTGACTTTTCATGCTTCCATAGTAGGCTTTATTTAGCCTCTAAATATATATATTTTGAGCTTATCGACAATATATAGCTTGAGCCACTGACATTGGCTCAATTTCTCCAACACATGCCTTATCAGGCCAAAATACTCATTTTGGGTCCAAACAAATTCTACCAAAAATTCAACATTATTACTCTTAAAAATGGACTACCTAAATATCAAACCTGTAAATAATATTTTAACTCAAGGATCCCAACAGCCAAATTCAAATTCGGCTTGCTTCACTTTACATCTCATTGCAATAGTCTGGTGATCAGAGCAATCTAAGTATTTAATCGATGTATTACATAAGTAGGTTAAACGATAACCTACGACGAAGATAGAGGTGGTGGGCACTATGCCTTGGCTCCTATACACGCCCGACCTAAACTAATATGCAGACTGGGCATGAAAAACCGAAAAGCTTAGAGAAAAGCATTTAGAAAACTGTTAGAGTGAGTGGATGAAAAATAATGAATTGCAATTAAGGTAAAATAAAATATTTAATGTTTTTCCAATTTAACTTTGATATAAAAACCAAAGCATGTATTAAGATTTCAAAGCTTTAAACTGTCAACTGAAACAAGCATCTCAAACCATTTCAAATCTACTCTTAATCATTCTCTAGTATTGAAATCTCAAATCATGCTATAAATCATCTCAAAAATTGTTTCAAATCCTCACATGATAGAATATCTCAAAATCATTTAGAAATCTTAGAAATCTCATTTAAAATACTCACATCGTAAAATAGGCGATGACTAGAGGGTATTGCCGACCAGATGACGCATCGAAGGGTACTATCAACAAGAATAGAAGGAGGCGATGGCTTAAGGGTACTGCTGACCATATGACGCATTGGAGGGTATACTCACTACAACAGGAACCATTTTTTCTAACGACTAAATTCGGTCGGAAAAAGCATTTTTTGGTCGGAAATTCGTCTGTGGCAGTCAGGAATATTCTCGTCATAAATGCTCTACTACCAACCAGTCGTCAGAATTACAAGCATTTTCTACTACATTTTGCCGTCATTGGTGGTCAGAAAAATTATTTTTTCTGTCGAAATATTCCTTCAAAAATATTTTAATGCCGTAAAAAATATAGAAAATTACTCACAAGTGCTAGTTTGAAACTTTAATTAGCCACAAGTCCACTTAATTTTTCTTGTACAAATAAAGCCACTTTCATCTTTAAAATATTTCATCTATGACCATTTTACCCTTTCAACTAACAAACGAGACCCATATTAATCTTCCGATCTGATTCAAACTCACTCTCTCTCTCTCTCTCTCTCTCTCTCCTTCCTCTCTCTCTCTTTCTCTCTCATTACCAAATCGCGAAGCCCCAATCAGTCGACCTCTCTCTCTCTCTAAGCGATGAGCAATCGCCGTCATTCATCGAAGAGTAATCCGGCATCGTCTCAGTAAATCGAACTGTAGTTCTTCACTTAGCGCAACGGATCGTCGTCCACGCGCCTCTCTTCTCTCCTCGCCGCGTCTGCTTCCCGATCCAAGCCAAGGCCTTGACGAACTCATCCAAATCGCCGTAAGTCATCTTCTCTATGTGATTCACTGATTAATTATTCATAATTGATGTTGTTGATTTCATTGCTGACCAGAATCGGTGAATCTTTGATGTTGTTGATTTCATCTCCCCAAGTCTCACCGCCTCTCCGCCCAAACGTCCACCTCAGATTCACACCCACACACGTGTCTCCTCCTCGCTCAAGCCTGACACCGCTCTCACCTCCTCACCAATGACGCCCTCTTCGCCACTCTTTCCTGTCGACCCTGGTTCCTCTCTTCCTCCGATTTCAAGCTCAGGCCCTAGACTTCTCCTGCCGTCAATATGAGCAGTTTTGAGGTCGCCGCTACTGCTGAGAGCTCCGGTGAGACCGCCGAGCCGAAGAGCAGCTTGTTCAAGACTCTCGAGCTCGGGTCATTGTTCGGCCTCTGGTACCTGTTCAACATCTACATCAATATCTATAACAACCAGGTAGCGTTTTGGTGCCTTTGTTTGTAATTCATTTTGGAAATGTGGATTTTTACTTGTTTGGATGTGGTGAATGAACGCTGATCACTTTAGAACTGAAACCGTGAAGGTTACTTGTTAGAATCCTCAAAAGCAAACGAGGTATGATTTCTTCAATGTTTTGATTCATCGTCCTCGTTGTGATTCGTGTAACACAGTTTGGAGCGTTTGAAGTACGGTGAATGAGCTTCAAAACACGGGTGGTCTTGTCGCTAGAGGAGGCCAAAATGAGAAGTTCCAGTCTGGTAAGCGGGTTGTTGAAGCGAAGAATGTTACGCGTAGGCTGCAGGCGAGGTGTTTATGCGCTGGCGAGGTTAACAGAGCGGATTTAGATTTTCCGATGGCCTGTTCGGTGCTTTTCCCACCGGTTCTGCTAGTTCCACCGCTGGTTCTGGACTCTTGGGATCGAGGGCTTCAAGGTGTGCAGCAAAGGAAGCTAGGGTTTGAAGGTTATGATTTTGAGGTTTCAGGGTTAAGGCTTTGTGCTGATAATATGTTTTAGGAAATCAGAAATTGGGAGAGAATGAGTTAAGCTTTCATTAATAATAGGGGTCTCTTTATATAGAGGATTACAACCAGAGCATATGAGCCTTACATGGAAATAAAATCATACAATGAATAAGATATCTCCGAGAATATCTGTAAGACTAACTCTATTACAACTTGGACAAGTTACTAGAGTTTGGGTCAGACACATAAATCAAATATCCTTAAATATACATGAATTTTATTTCAATAATTCAAAGGGCATTAATTTATACACCTATTTTTGACATAATCCTAAATTGTGTAAACTAGGATAAATAGCGTCTTTTTTTTTTTTTAATCTCCAGAAATTACCACATCTCAAATATAACATAAGTATATTAGCAGTGACTGCTTGGCTACTTGCCATCATAAAGGGGCTGGACTTGGCAAAGTCGTTGAACCTGTAAAACGTCACTATTGAGAGTGATTGCTTGGAAGTGGTTAAGTTGATTAGCAGTGCAAACCATGACCTTGATGAAAATGGGGCTATTTTGGATGATATAGTGGTTCTCATGAAGAGTATTCCAGGAGTAAAACTTAATCATGCTCCTTGTACATGTAATAATGTAGCACATAGAGTTGCTGCTACTGCTTTTGAGTCGTTCCAACATGAGGTCTGGTTTCATCAGCCTCCTAGTATTATACATGATGTACTCCCATATGACTCTGCTCATACTACTTAACTCTTCAATAAAATTACTAACCATTTATTAAAAAAAATATATAACATAAGTAGAAAAAAAATCACCACAATTGACTGTATGCTTTGAAATACCTTGATTATAGATTCTTATTATATAGCACATTAGTCACAAATGCCTATTCATAACTTATATTTTTTCCACGTAGAGAGAGAGAGAGAGAGAGAGAGAGAGAGAGAGCTAGTAGCTCTTTTCCCTCTTGTGGATCTGTACTTTGGCTTCCACTAGGAGTCTGGGATTATTGGGGCTTATATATCATCTGCCACCTACTGACCGGATCAGGTGCAGCCATAATGTCTATTAATAGAAACTCAATTACACAATCTTGTATTAAGAAAAATTCATACATAATGTCTATTAATCTACACTTGGTTCACATAATCAAACATTCTATACTTAGTTATCATCTATACCGATCTGGCTTTTGAGACATTATGTATGAATTTTGCTTAATACAAGATTGTGTAATTGAGTTTCTATCTATTTTTTCTTAAAACATTCTTTTCAACAAAAAGTTAAAAAAAGAAAACTTTCTTATTTGGAAATTACTTATGCTTCTTAAAGTTAAAGTTATTATAGCATTTTTAGCAGATTCTCTATCTTGGCTCCTTTGTTATTTTGGAGAGTATGTTTAGCTTTTTATTATTTGTAGCAACTGTATCAAACTCCGAAAAGCATTTTTAGCAGATTCTCTGTCTTGACTCCTTAACTATTTTGGAGAGCATGTTTAGTTTTTTTATCTATTTTAGCAGCTGTACCAGACTCTTAAATGGCTCTCCATTTTAAATTTTAGCTATCTCGCTCCTAAATATAGAGAGTAAGATGAGGCTCTCTCTATTTTTTTTTTTTCAAAACATTCATTTTAAGTTGTTTAATGTAATTTATAAATATATCTTAACTATTTTTTATTCATTTATCAAATAATATATATTAATAGCTAAAATAGAGAGAACTGATGCAGATGTATTTTAAAAGTGGCTAACCAAAATAGATTTTTAGCTAAAATTTGACTAAAATATAACTAGTATTGCTAAACATGCTCTTAGTTGGCAATTAATTAAAGAGAGATTGTGAACCAAAGAATAAATTCATACTAAGCTGAATTACCACCACGCTGATTAGCACTGTCACTAAGTTGCCACTCCTCTGACTGACCACCTCCCATATAAAGTCCTCTAAAATCCGGTAAGGTACTTGAATCCGAACTGATACGTCTACTACCTCCTAAAGATCTCGAACGTGAAGTGGAAGAAGCTCTATTAGATGGACCCTGACTAGGGCCCACAAGATCCCTAGCTAGGTCAGAAACCAAATGATGAGGAAGACTCAATGTTCATGGCATAGGAAACTGCCTTGCCAAAGCTCTGGTATGGCACACCTGACATCTTTTCTTTATACTAACTACATAGTCCCTGGATCAACCTATATATCTTATTTTACTCACTATGCACCAAATATGGCACGTGGTGAGCCAATGTGAGGAACTGCTGCTCAACTCCAAAAAGGTCTGATTTTCCCTCTTCTCCAAGCTCAGAAACTGATCCTGCATTATGTGAAGGTGAGCATCACTGAAATATCGCCTATAAAAATAGGTCTTAAACTAATCCCATGTGAACTGGCCGACATCTCCAAAATCTCTAGTAATACCACACCACCAATGCCAGGCCAAGCCCACCTTCCTATTCTCAGGTACCTCTATCTGGGAGAATAACCTCTCCATCCAATCAATCCACCTCTAAGCATCTGCAGGTGTAGTAGCGGTAGAAAAAGTCTCAACCCCGTGCCTCTTAGCATGATCCATAGTGAAATCTGAGTGTGAACCGGGCAGTGCTGCAATAAATTGCTTAAAGAAGTGTCCGAACAAATCCGTAAAAGCCCTCGGCAGACTCTCCTCATCATCTACAAGAGGACTTTCTCCACGTGTTAGGAGTCTAGGAGGCTGTTAATGCCCAAAAGTCCAGCGGTAGCTAGATCTTAGCTAACGCTGATCCGGTGGGCGGATCGATATTTGTGTTGTTATTGTAGCTCCCGTTACCTGTCAAGTAAAATACAATGGGCGTCAGAGGGAGACCGCGCTGGGCGGTCTTCAACTCTCCGATGCCTAAGTTAGTCAATGTATTTATGTTGACAAAGTAACGGTAGGTAAGTATTGAATGCGTAATTAATGAGGAGAGAGGAGAGGACCTTTTATAGGTGAGGAAGAGACTGATCTTGTCTTTGTTTTCGATGTAGGACTGATATGCTTCAGTTCCCAGTTTCAGAAGCTTCTGATGCCATCTTGGCGCGGCGCGTGGCGGTGCGTCGGCGGCGATCTGGAGGTGGTTCGATGCTGAGGTTGTAGCCCGTCTGGCGGTGTGTCTGCATGTCATTCCTTCGGTTGGAATTAGTACTTTTGGCGGTACAATGAGCATGGCCCATTATAGCTAATTATGCTTGCAAATGTACATGTATGTACAAGTCCCCCAAGTCCCCAGTCAAGGAGGGCAATCTTGGTTGGGGAGTTGTTCGGCGGTTTGAAGCGTTTTCCTCCGCTAGACTTGCAAGAGCATAATTAGCGTTAGTGCGTTGTCAACCGTTGGTTTTACTGAGCAAACGCTTTATACCCTTTCGGGTGGGCCCCTGCTAGGCCCCCCAGGGAGTCCCCCACTCCCCGGCGAAGATAGACCTCCGGATGGTCGGCAAATTGTTTGATGAGGGGGAGCTGCACGGAGCAGAGGGTGTTGGGTAGCGAGCCCAATGTTTAGCACCCAAATGACGGGGGTCAACGTGCCTGATCAGGGCCGTCGTAGACTGTTTGACTAGTCCTCGTGTCCCGTAGGGACGGTCTGAAGGTAACGCCGCGTGGCGGTCGTTGTCAGAGTGAGGCGTGGCCTCGGGATTTGCCGTTTGGCGGACATCCCCCCGCTGGATACAGCAGGAAGCAGCGTCCGGTAGACGTGCCTGGCGGTATTTTGCAAGATGAAAAGGGGGTTCCGCCAGAGGTGTATAGCGAAAGACACCCTGCTTGCAGGATAACAAGGGAGAAGTTCCGCTGGCGGGGCTTTGCTCAGCGGAGATTTCGTCACTTGGAGAATGACAAGGGAGAAGTTCCGCTGGCGGGGTTTCGCTCAGCGGAGACTTCGTCTCTTGGAAAATGACAAGGGAGAAGTTCCGCTGGCGGGGTTTTCGCTCAGCGGAGACTTCGTCACTTGGAGAATGACAAGGGAGAAGTTCCGCTGGCGGGGTCATGGAAAATGACAAGGGAGAAGTTCCGCTGGCGGGGTTTCGCTCAGCGGAGACTTCGTCACTTGGAGAATGACAAGGGAGAAGTTCCGCTGGCGGTATTTACGAAGTTGTCCCTACGGTGGTTAACACGTGTCGAACCTATAGCGGGTTAGCGTGCGTAGGCTTGTCTCCTAAGCCTGTTCGTCTTCTAGCCTTTAATGACAGTAACTGTGGGTTTTGTAACCGAGGTAACGCCTAGGGTAATCCGGAGAGTGAGTGGAGACTGACGACACGTGTACGGCTGATAGGTGATGTCGTTATGGAGCGGACGGCTTAGGATGCGTTGATGCCGACGTAAAAAAAGGGGGGGGGGGGAACGTTGGGAGATTTGCCACTTTGTGAAAATTTGAAAACCTAATCGTCGTCTTCGAGCTCTGTTTGTCTGAGACCGAAGAAAGAGTTTGCCGCAGCTTGGGTATACCATTCCCAGAGAAACTTCGATCGTAATCGTGCAGCACCGTGTTGAAGACTTCACCACTGAGGTTGGTACCTGGATTTCCCCCGTTTTGTTTTTGTTTTAGTGGGTTTGTTACTTTCTGGTTTGCTGTTGTTCTGTCCTGTTTGATGATTGCTGGTTTTGTTGGTGTGTTCTGAAGTGTGAAATGGGATTTTTTGGGGGGGGGGGGGGGGGGTTGGATTATGGTTGGCCAAGGGTTAGTGGTTAAGGATTTAGATAGCCGAATCTGGGTTGAGTGCGTCTGTTCGTACTTTGGAGTTTTCTGGGTTTTGTTCTTGATGCCTTTGGCTATATCTGATGTGAGAATAGGCTAGATCTGTGTTTGTGCTAACTGATGTGGGTTTTAGGGTTTGGGATGGCTAACGTCATAGAGATTTCGAGCAGTGAGGATTCCGGGTCTGACGTGTCGTTCAGCGCGGCGGATAGGATTTTTATTGATTCGTTGCGTCCGTCTGCCCATGCAGGAACCTCACTGCCAGAACCGCTAGAAGTTGAGCCGCTACAGACCGTCTTCTGGGAAGTAGCTATGGGTCGTGGTTCGCGTCCAGAGAGCTCTAGGGCGGGTGAGGCCGCTGCTGCCAAAGCTAGGCGCGACGAGCGCTTGGCAAGCAATAGTGCTGCTAGCGGCTCCACTGGGGAAGAGGAAGTAGCGGGGCAGAATGCTGAATCGGCGTGGTTTCTCTCAGATGGCACCTCCGTCGGCGAGGCAGGTGGGCGGATGACCGCCGCTGCCGTCAACCGATTGAAACAGACATTCCGATTGCCGGGGTCGGTGAAGCTGCGCCCGCCGACAGCGGATGAGAAGGCCTCGATTCTCCCAGCGGGATTTGCTGCCGTTCACGAGGCGATATTCTGCCAAGGACTGACATTCCCGCTGGTGCCCAACCTCCAGATCCTGGTGTGCGAATTTGGCCTTGCGTTTGGTCAGATTTGCCCCAATATGTGGCGGTTGATGTTGGCCATGAACTCCCTTTGGCGGTTATCCGGGTGCGAGGGGCCTACTGTGGCGGAAGTGCTTCACTTCTACGAGTTAGTGTATGTGAAGCACCGAGGCTGCAAAGGGTAAGTGAACTTGAGTCGCCGGCAGGGAGCGCCCAAGCTGATCGAGAATCTAAGGGACTCAATGTCCTACTGGCGGGGGACCTTCTGCGTCGCTACAGACGGTTGGGAGTACCACGCCAGATCAAATGAGGAAGGGCCGACATTTTGGATTAAGTCTGAGTTCCAACCTATTCGAGGTTGGTGTCCGGTTTCCGCTGAAAGTACTTGGCGTGCTCACGTGCTTGCACTTGTATTCTCACTAACGACGTGTTTTTGTGCAGTGGGACTTCGGTATACGCTGACGCGCGAAGAAGAGTGTCGCGTGGCGAGGATCAGAGGTTGCTGGCGGAACCGAAACTTGCTAGATTTCCGACTGCTGACCGGTTGGGAGTTGCTGGTCGACCAGCGATTAACACGCTCCATTGGTGAGGAGTCTCTACCATGTCGTTTTTTTTTTTTTTTTTGAATTGCGAGACTGACCGGTGGCTGTTTTTTTTTTTTTTTTAGAAACTCCGCCGGGTAACAAATCGAGTCGCGACGCATTTGAGAAGGCGATGGACCGGGCGGAGATAGACAATTTTCTGGAGGCCATGTATGCCGAGGGGCTGGCGGCCCAGCAAACGGTGGTGAACCCCGAGACGTTGGCGCTGAGCCAGTCCGAGGTTCCGGTGGTGATGCCGATGCCGCACCAGTCTCATCTTGGTGAGGATGGTCTGCCTACAGTGCAGGCGGGGACCCAGACGGCCGGCGGGGATCAGAGGGGAAGCGTTGCGGCTGGGCAACAGAAGGAGCGGATGCCTGCCCACAGGCGTGGTCCTCAAAAGGTGGTGCAACCGGCGGACGATGTCATTGTGACAAGGGAGGAGCCGCCAGTGAGGGTGACGAGGACCGCCGCTGGGAACCAGAGGGCGCTGGAGAGAAAACGCCGGACGGCTGATTCTCCTGACGAGGAAGAGGGAGATGAGGTGGAGGTGGTCGGGGCCCGCCGTCAGAAGAAGGCCCGACAGGCTCCTGCGAAGACTGTGGCGGTGGAGGGAGAGGCGCCCGCCATCAGTGAGCTGGACTCGTTCGCCGAGTATGCACCGTTTATGACAGAAGGGGAGCGAGAGTTCCTCTTCCATATATGCGAGCGGCTGGGGTTCGGCAGTCTGGCGGGTATATCGCGCCCGACGGCAATTGACCAATCGCCTTTCAGCTCGGCGTTTGGTCAAATATCGGCGGGATTACATGATATGTTCGTGGCGGCGTCAAAGCAGCCCCTGATTGAGGGAGAGCTCAGGGAAGAAATCGGAGGTCTCCAGGGGGAGTTGGCGGAGGCAAAGGAGAAACTGGCGGAGGTCGAGCGGGGGCTGGCCAAGGCGGAATGTGACTATACGGACGTCCGCGGCAAGCTCAATGTGGCCATCAGGCGGGACTTGGAGCGGAATGAACGCGTCTCCAAGTTGGAGAGAGATCGCCCTGCTGCAGGAGCGGATAGCCGCTAAGGATAAAAAACTCATTATAGTGCAGGGAGTCCGCCGACAGGATGGCCGAAGTGAAGCGGCTGGGGGGTGAGGTTACCCGCCTGAGAGCTGGAGTACCGCGCCGCCGCGCCGCCGCTGTTGAAGCGTTCAAGCAGTCGGCAGAGTTTAAGAAGACACTGACCGAGGCGGCGAAGGCTGGGGCCCGGGCAAATATAGACATGTTGAAGCGGAAGGGCGCCATTGACTTTGTGAAAGCGTCACAGCCTGATGCACCGCCGGCTGAGAGTATCCCGCCGGAGACAGAAGTCGTGCCTGCCCCAGCTGGAGGTACCCACTCGGGCAGCGGGGAAAGTGGCCCACATCCGACGGAAGGGTCCCAGCAGACTCCCCACCCCACCCCGTCGGAGGTGTCACGTGCCGGATTTCTGGAGGCGCACACCCGGGCAGATGGTACCATAGAGACTCCCAGTCCGACAGCTCGAGGGTCCGACCAAGCAAGTCGGTCGATTGTGTCGCTGGCTGCCAAAGCAGAAGACGTCGAAGCCAACCGTTGAAGCCAGCTGAGATCGCCACAGTTTTTTTCTACTTTCCCCTTTTTTTGTAGCCACTGAGGCATAACAGTGTAAAGAATGTTGGGAAGTGAAATAAATTTCTGAATTGGTTTGCCATGATGTGCTTGTAGTGTTTTGAGTTATATTTTTCTTTTGTCGATCAATGAAACATTAAAGGAATTAAGATTGGTCCAAGTGCACCTCGTAGCGGACGGGGTCCGCCGACGATTGCTGGTGTTGCCAGTTGCCCTCAGTGCTAGACTTGGTAACAATGGTTTGAATAATTCCTCGTTTCATTGATGGCTGATTGATCAGTGTACAAAAGTGGGGTAGTACCCGTTGGGTAGCTTCCCTTAGCTAAATATTTGAACAAAAAATTTAGCTAAGTCAAGATGCGCCTGGGTAGCGGTCTGACTATTTGTAGTAATACCGAAGGTGCTCAGTATTCCAAGGGCGGGCCGTCGTGACGCCGTCCTTGTCCATTAAGTAGAAGGTGCCTGGGCTAACGACTTCCACAATTTTGTACGGGCCTTCCCAAGTTGGGCGGAGTTTTGTCGGTGGCGGAATGACTTCCTTCATGACCGAGTCCCCCAGTTGGAGGTTCCGGGCCTTGACTCTGGCGTTGTAGAAACGTGATACCCGTTGTTTGTTTTGTAAATTGTGTAAATGGGCCTTGCGTCTTTTCTCTTCTAGGAGGTCCCTGTCCAAGTTGACGCCGGCGCTGTTGGTCTCTGGGCAGTAGCCTTCGACTCTAGCGGTAGGTTGAGTAACTTCAATGGGTAAGACAGCCTCTGTGCCGAACATCATACAAAAAGGAGTTTCTCCGGTGGCGGAGGTTGGAGTTGTTCGGATGGCCCACAGGACCTCTGGGAGCTTTTCCGCCCATAAACCCTTGGCGTTGTCGAGCTTCTTTTTTAACAACTTTTTGATTATCTTGTTCGCCGCTTCGACCTGGCCGTTGGTCTGGGGGTGGGCGACAGATGCAAAACTCAACTTAGTGCCCAAGTTGGTGGTGAAGGAGATGAGCTCGTCATTGTTGAACTGTGTGCCGTTGTCTGTAATGATTGTGTGTGGGACACCGTAGCGGCAGTAGAGTAGATATTCTTCCAAAGGAAGCGAATTACCTTGGCGGTAGTTATTGCCGTTAGTGGCTCCGCCTCTATCCACTTGCTGTTGTAATCAATGGCAACAATGATGTATTTGAACTGACCCTTGGCAGTTTGGAACTTTCCCATCAGATCAAGGCCCCACGTGGAATGAATCCATGGGCCCACGATGATTGACAGTGGTTCCGCTGGTGCGTGTGGGAGATCTGCAAACTGTTGGCATTTGTGGCAAGACCTCGAAATCCGCCGGGCGTCATCACCAAGTGTGGGCCAGAAATAGCCTTGTCGCATTGTGCGGTTGGCCAGGGATCTGGCGCCCGAGTGGTTTCCACATTCCCCGCCATGGATTTCTGCTAGGACAACCTTTCCCTCCTCTGGGGTTAGACAGCGGAGGTTAGGATGGGTGAATCCCTGGCGGTAAAGCTTGCCGTACTGGATGTTGTAGCGGGTTGCTCTTCGCTTGAGCTGTCTTGCCTGGACCTTATCTTCTGGCAACGTTCCGTTGCGTTTATATGTAATGATCTCGTCCATCCAGCTGGGGTTGACCTGAACGTTGAAGATTTCCGCTAGGGTCTTTGTGATACTTGGCTTGTCAAGATACTCCACCCTTGTGTCCGCTGGACTCTGATGCGGTTGGGCGGTTGCCAGTCTCGCCAGTGAATCAACCTTAGTATTCTTTTCCCTGGGGATTTGTGTGATTGTGTGAAATTTGAACTTTTTTAGCAACGTTTTGACGTACCCCAAATATGCCGCTAGCTGCTGGTCCTTGGCTTGGAAGCTGTCGTTGACCTAGTTGACGACTAGTTGGGAGTCGCTGAATATGTTGACGTTGTCAGCTCCTGAGTCAATGGCGAGGAGTAGACCGGCGATGAGCGCCTCGTACTCCGCCATATTGTTTGAAGCTTTGAAGTTGAATTTCAACGCGTACTCTGCGTTCAGTACCCCGGGTCCGGTTAAGATGACTCCGGCGCCGCTGGCCTTGGCACAGGCGGAGCCGTCCACGTGCAGGTTCCAATCGGACTGTGGGGGAGTTTCCTCTGCACGGGTTACTATTTCTGTTCCGGACTTTGTTTGAGTACCGGGTTCCGGCTGACGCTCAGTAAGTTCAGCGATGAAGTCCGCTACTGCCTGGCCCTTCATGGCGGTTCTTGGCTTGTACTCTATGTCAAATTCGCTGAGCTCAATCGCCCACTTACTGAGGCGCCCCGAGTGTTCAGGGTTCTGCATCACCTGCCTTAGCGGTTGATTGGTTAACACATGGATCGTGTGAGCCTGGAAATATTGCCGGAGGCGTCTGGCGGCAACGATAAGTGCGAGGGCCAGCTATTCCAACAGTGAATACCTTGTTTCTGCTCCGTTCATGCCTCTGCCAGCGTAGAATACTGGGAGTTCATCCTGGCCTTCCCGCCGGACAATGGCGCAACTTATTGCCGTTGCCGAGACCGCCAGATATATGAATAGTGTCTCTCCTTGGACAGGGACAGAAAGGAGAGGGACTGCCGCCAGATATTCCTTTAGGCCCTGGAACGCCGCCTGACACTCTGGGTTCCAGTCAATGACCTTCTTGTGAGTTGTTTTGAGGAGTTTGAAGAATGGGGCGCACTTGTCAGTAAGTCGAGAGATGAATCGAGAAAGGGCGGTTAACTTGCCCTGGAGGCACTGGACGTCCACCTTATACTCGGGGTTCGCCAGGTTAAGGATGGCATGCACCTTATCCGGGTTGGCCTCGATACCACGCTCGCTGACGATGTAACCGAGAAATTTGCTAGCGGTGACTGCAAAGAAACATTTTTCTGGGTTTAGGCGCATTCCATAGGCCATGAGGATGGTTACTATGATCCTGAGGTTTGCCACATGTCCACTGGCCTTTATGCTCTTAACTAGCATGTCGTCCACATAGACCTCGATGATTTTTCCCAAATGCTCAGCGAACATGGCGTTCATCAACCGCTGATAAGTTGCACCGGCGTTCTTCAGGCCAAAAGGCATGACATTGTAACAGTAGAGGCCTTTGTCGTGGTGAAGGTGGTGCATTCCTGGTCACTGGGGTGCATCTGATCTGATTGTATCCGGAGAAGGCATCCATCATGCTGAGGAGTTCGTGTCCGGCAGTTGCATCGACCAACTGATCGATACGAGGGGTAGGGGAAACTATCCTTTGGGCATGCCTTGTTGAGATTTTTGAAGTCGACGCACATCCGCCACTTGCCGCTGGGCTTTTTTACCATTACCAGATTTGAGATCCACTGAGGATAGATGACTTGGCGGATGAATCCAATGTCCGTAGTTTGGCGACCTCCTGTCCGATTGCCCGGTATTTTTCCTCATCAAAAGCCCTCCGCTTCTGCTTGATGGGAAAAAGGAAGGTTTGATGGTCAGCTTATGGTGATAATTTCAGTGAGATGCCTGGCATGTCTGCATAGGACCATGCAAAAACGGCGGCGTTATCACGTAGGAATTGAGTGAGTTCTGCCTCCACTTCTGGATCTAGTTGGGCGCCTATGCGGACTGTCCTCTCAGGATGCTCGTCTGAGATGCAGACAACCTTCAGCGACGTGTCCGGGTTGACCGGCTCCTTCTTTACATATTTCTCCTCCTCATCTCTAGGATCCTCAAAGATATTCGGTGGTGGTGGGTCATTACCCACTGTCAGGATTTCATGGCGGCGCGTTGACCGCGCTATAGTCGTTGAATAACATTCTCGTGCCAGCTGTTGGCTTCCCCTCACACAGCCTGTGCCGTTGGGCGTGGGGAACTTCATGAGAAGCATGTATCCGGCAATGATGCACTTGAGCTTGTTAAGCGCTGGTCGACCAATGATGGCGTTGTACGAACTGAAACAGTCGACAATAATGAATTCCGTGTGCACCTCCGCCATACAGGGACTAGTGCCAATAACTAGTCGCATGTAATCCGACCCTAGTGGTTGTGTGACGTCACCGGAGAAGCTGAGCAGTGGCTCGTGATCCTGGAGTAGTTTCTTGTTCCGCTTGAGATGGTCGTAGCAACCGCTGAAGATGACGTTGACAGCGGACCCGCTATCCACCAAGATTCTCCCCACCGAGAATTTGCCAAGAATGGCATCGACCAAGAATGGGTCGTCATGGGGTAAATGTACTCCGCGCTCCTCCTCCTCTGAGAAGGTAATAGGTTCCCAACCTGATCTCGGGAGTTTGGCGGATCTTTCATAGCGGATGTTGCAAACTTCCTTCGGGTGGTTAGCGCGTTCATAGCGCTTTCTTGCCCTGTGAGACATGTTGGTGATTGGAGCACCGCCGTCAATGGTGTTGATGCGACCCAAGGTCTCAACGTTGGCAATTACTGGTGGTGGTTGGCCCACCCTGAACTGCTCCAACTTGCCATCACGGTACAAAGTCTCAATGGCCGTTTTGAGGGCATTGCAGCTGTTTGTATTGTGGCCGCTGTCCGCGTGGTATTTGCACCACTTGCCCGTGTTCCTGGGTTTGCCTGTTTTTGTTTTGGGTACTTTGGAGGGGGTGGCGGTGGGATCTGA
>JANPXK010000205.1:0-31431 GCA_024704745.1 Rosa lucieae | reverse complement strand
GGTGGCCTATTTGTGACGCATTGCTCTTTGGACACTATATATTTCTCAATGGAGTCGATCTTTCATGAGCACCTAGAGCTAGCTTGGAGCATACGTTAAGGAAGTCAAGGCCTTGTGCCTTGAGGTTGGTGTCTCATATTTTCTTCTCCAAAGGTTGTGAGCAATGGAGGGTCAACAAAGGGGGTTTTCCGTAACTTTTCTCCGCATTTAAATTTTTATTTTCATAGCTCAATTTTTTTGTGCCTTCGCTCGAACTTCACTCTCATGCCTAAATCCGACACGGATTTTAGCTTTCGAGCTCACTTTACAACATTGAGGACAATGTTGGTTTTAAGTGTGGGGGTGCGGGCTCGGGCGACTAAAAAAAAAAAAATTTAGATTAGCTTTATGTAATTATATTTTAGTGGTTAATGCCTTTTCCAACCCCAATGACGAGCCATGAACTTAACTTGTTGTGATTGTGAATAGACTAAGCATGATCTAGGACTTTGAATTTGTTTTGTGATTAAGTGTATATGTGATCTATGCTTGACTATATGTGTGCACATAGCCTAAGGTTAGGTTGGTTCATCATAATTAGAGAAGCATATAGATGATTTGATTGACTTGCATACCCTTATTTGTGAGCTTTTGTGCCTATATCTATAGTGTATGCATCGTTCATTCACTTATTCTTTCATGTGTGTACAATTTCATGACATTGCGTATCTAGAACTTGCTTGAGACCTCTCGAGGCTACTTTTAGCTTGCGACATGATAGAAAGGATGGAGGCATTAGGACTATATACCACCATGGCCAAAGAAGCATGTGCCCAAAAATATTTACCACTAGATTGCCACTTTGAGCCTATGTATATATTTTAGCCTTTTTGTTCATTACCACCACAAATCCCTACCTAGCCTAAACACTTTTATCCTACCCTTCCATGGTAGTTAGTGAAGCGATTCGAGAGAATGACTTTATGTTTGAGTGCTTCAAAAGAAAAGAAAACTCAAAAGTGTGAGGTTATAAAAGAATAAGTGTGGGGGTGAGTGATTTGTATAGAAAAGAAAGTTCTAAAAAAAATAAAAAATAAAAAAAAAAGGGGGAAGAAGAAGAAGAAAGTTGTGTAAAGAAAAAAAAAAAAAAAGAGAGAGAGGTTGTCTTGAAAAAAAAAAAAAAATAGAGTATAACATAGTTTAGTTAGCGGGTTGTACATTGGGATTAGAGTGAGTGATTTAGCATTCGAAAGCAAAAGTCTTAAATCTCTACAAGAGAGAGTTGCTTCACTGATTTTCATGGACTTTGTCTTTCCCTATCCTTTATTTCTTATAGCCACTTGCCCTTAGCCCCATTGCAACCAAATAAAAGACCTCTTAATCTTGAATGTTGTGGGTTACATAGCGGAGATGAGATCAAAGAGCAAGCATATGGCAGCGCATTTTGTGAAATTGTTTTTGAGTGAAACACATATAGCCCCTAAACACTTGAGCGGTAATATTTAGTGAACCTATGTGAGTTTAGTGGGTTATGTCTGGTCTTCTATATGCCTATTTGATTGTGGTGGATTGATTTGATACGTGGTTAACACATGCATATACTTGAGCATTTCTCACATGTGCATCTTAATTGCCTTACAAATTCAAAAATCCTATGTTGTGCTTTGTCAACTTCATGGTCATATACATACTTAGTTCTCTGAGGGTTATGGTTGGAAAGGCTAATACTACACTATCTTTATGTTTGTGAGTTATTTGATTTTCGGTTTTTGTTTCATTTAGTTTGCTTGGGGACAAGCAAAGTTCAAGTGTGGGGGTGTGATTACATGCATTTTTATACGTGTAATTATATCTAAAATACTAGAATTAAACTAATCCTCGCGTCAATTAATATGTAATTAATATATTTTTATTTATATTGTAGTAAATAAGCGGAGTTGTGGATTTCGGAAGAAGTTGCCCAAAATTAGAGCTAATTGAAATTATCGACAAAATGACGAAAAGTCAATGATGGTCAATGGGTCAATGCAAGCAACTATGTGAAAATCATTGAGTTAAGATTGGGAAAAGCAAAAGAAGAAGAGAAGAAAACGGAAGAAAAGAAGAACAAGGAAGCCAAAAAAAAAAAAAGAGGTAGAGATTTGTTAATTAAACAATTGTTTAATTAACAACATGCTGCTGCATGTGTATTCAAAGCAAAGGGATTCAAATCAAGTTGCTTTTGTCATCAAAGTGCTGCACGTGCTCTCTCTTTCATTTCTCTTCTTCCTTATGTCTCTCTCTTTCTTCTCTCCTTGTCCACTCTCATGCTGCCACGTGGCAGCCCATCCTTACATTTTCCTCCTCCACACGAAATTGCCACTAATTCTATCTCTCTCTCACAGATTACTCAGATATATATATATTTATATTATCCTCTCACCTCTCGCTCCGAACGACCTCAATCTCAAACAGCCGCCCATACCAAAACAGAGGCAGCCCTTTTGGGCTGCTCTCTCTCCTCCTTCTCCTCCATTTTATCATTTTTTCTCTCAAAATCCATCCCATTTCACCAAAATTTCTTCTCCTCACCAATATTTTCTCTCCTTACCAAGATTTACCTCACTAAAATTTCCTTCTCACCAAGATTCACCTTACCAAGATTCCATCTTCTCATCAATTTCACAAGATTCAAGGGGGAAACACTTAAAGCATAAGGGGTTTAATCACCACTTGGGTAAAAGGGAGAAATTATAATTCCAAGGCTTGTTATGTTTGCTTTTTAGCATTTGTAACTTGACTTGGTTGTTCTCCCTCTTCTATACCTTTTCCTCTTTTATTTGTATGAAATTGATGGAATTGATGATGTATATATTTATGGGTAGTGAGTAGAAATTTTGTTGGGAGTTAGGGTTGTGTGCCCTAACCCAAATTTGATGCCATGGATGCTTAATTTAATTTATATATGGAATTTGCTAATTAGTGGATGCTTGTATTTTGTGATAATTGATTAGAATGTATGTTTAGGAATTGTCAACTCTTGGGTATGTGTTTTAATATTTCTAGATTAAAATTTAGGGGATGACATCCTTAGATTTTAGAGCTAGAACCCCGATTTAATAATCGTGGGAGATACAAGCATGGTTTACTACATGATTAGCTTGATCGCAATTATGGTGAGCTTAGTTGCCTAATTCCTCGAACTCTATGCCTCTTGATGTGAATTAGTGACCCTTGAACCGGCTCTAATTCATGTCAAGTGAGTTCCTACGACCCTTGAACCGGAGTAGGAATACAATGAAATGGAATTTCGGCCCTTGAGCCTTGAAAAGCCTTGGGTACGGCCTCTACCATCGTTAGTAAATTGCACGTAAATTAAATGAGAATCTAGAGCATTGAATTAGGGTTAGGAATCATCCCTAACTATCAATCCCATATCTATATCATTTCTTACTTTTCTTTGCTTTATTTAATTTAGTTGTTAATTAAATTCTCCATTTAAATTGTTGCACTTTAGTTGTTAGAAATGCAAATTACATTTTCGGTGACATTTCCTACTTCATTGTAAATAGTCATCACTAGGTCTTAGTTTTGATTAGGCTTTGGTGCAACCAAAGCCGAGCATTGCTAAGGCTTGGTGCCTTAGAGTAGCATTTTTATTTATTTTCTTTTTATTTTTCTTTTGGTTGCTAAGTGTCTTTATTTCCGATTACCCAAGGATTGTGGGTTAGCCACTAATCCCCGTGGTACGATAAACTTTGGGCATAATATTTCCCTATCTTGACAACGATACGTGCGCTTGCGTAAATGTGTATCCAAGTCACCCCCAACATCCCATCGCCAGAAGATGTCGAACACACGTTGCCGGAAATCGAGCTCTGCATGCCTTCGTTCTCCAATCTCCAACGCGAATCGAGCTAAACCACCTCCATGGTTGGAATCAGCGTCTCACGTTTTCCAAAAGTCCAAACACCAGACCTCCGATTCCAACCAGAGCCGCCACAGGCACCGCCAGCGCCGGCACGTGAGAAACCTTGATGCCGCCGTGAACTCTGCCGGCGTAGTCCTCTTGTTCTGGTAAGCTGTTTTCGAAGCCCCCTTTCGTTATTTGGTTGAGTTTCAGTTCCAAAGTAGTGGATTGCTGATGTTCAAATCTTTTGGTTGATGTTCTTGAATTCGGGACTTGGAGGATGGGAATTGAAATAAGAGGGGAGCTTCTGGTCTTGGTATCGATTTCAGTTTTGGTGGGATGGTGAAGAATACAGAAGGACTGCAAGAAGCAGTACGTTATGGAGGTTGTGGTTTTGGCAGAACTGAAAATGGGTAAGGAATGCAGGCTTATGAATTTAAGAGTTTGATTGTTGTTTGGACTTTGAGACTAATTAAATAAGTTGTTGTTCTGTTGTGGGGATTGAGACTTAAGGTTCTTGGATTCCTGCAATTTGGAGTATCGGAGAAGATGAGCTACAAGGGTAGCTTTGGTTGAAATCGAATAAGGTAAGAACTAAGGACCTCAAACTCTATTCTGGATGTGAAATTGGTTGAGTGTTGAATATTGATAGTATTGTTTTTCTGCTAGAGGTCCGAATGGGTTGATAGTGATGGACTGCAGCAACTAGAAATAGCCTCTGGCTGGGGAAAAGAAGAATGGTAAGGGACTATGTATTTTGGAATCTGTTTTGCCATGTATTGTTCATACTTAGCGGAATTGTGGTGTTTTGGATTATTTGAAAAGATATTGATATGTGTTTGGGAACTTGCCATGTTAGTGAACAAAGATGAGAGTGATTGAATGCTTGAACGTATGGGGAGATTTGGGTTGTCAATTAAACTGGTTTGGCTGTTATTAATTTTTGAAAAAATGTTGTTTCACAAGAGTGAACAAAGAGAGACCGATTTTGTGGGTCTTGACAAGTAAATTAGTGTGGTGAATGATATTATTGAGAATGGGTTAAAAGTTGAATTAAGTATTCCATAGCTATCATATCCCGAAATGAATTTGAGAAACAAATTGTTCGGGAATGCAATTATTTATTTAAGGTTAACGAGTAAGTAAAAAGGGTGAAACTGATTGACCCAAATTACATAAAGACACGAAGTATGATCTCCATATCCTGGATAAGCTTACGACGTTAAATGGATTGTTCGGGAATGGAAATTGCCATTTGTTTTCTTAAAGTAAAAAGGATAAAGAAATGAAGGTGAAAGTGCTAAGTATAATCGCCATATCCCGAATGATTTAAATGCTACATAGATCATTTGGATTATTTAGGAATGGTAAATGTATTTGTTGCTTAAGAAAGAAATGGTAGACAATGGTATCGAATATTTAATCCGAACTATTTTATAGAAAGAAGCATAATCACCATATCCTAAATGGTTCAAAAGCTGTATCAATTGAATTATTTGGGAATGGTTAAAAGGTTTTATTTATTAAAGGATAATTGGTTGGACTTCAAGGAAGCTAAGTCAAAGCTCTAGTTGTTTGATTAATACGCTATGATGATGTGGAGTTACTTATCAGTTTGAATTTATTTCTAAGGACTCGAGCGTGTGCACATGGAATTGGATGAAGTATTGGAAAAATCAGGAACGTACCTTTGTGTGGATGAGCACTCCGTATCCAGGCAGGGTGAGCCGTCCCTATCTTGTTAGTGGTTTTCTTGTGCGTGTTTATGCTTATACATATATTAAGCTGCTTGCAAGTACGATTTTGGTTGCTCATTAGTCGATGCCTCGTGATATCCGTGTTTCCATAACTGATAATTGCTGATTGCGAAAACCGAGGCTAAACTTGCATGTTGAGATACTATACCCATTGTATGTTTGTACTTGTGACCTGAAAGTGAATGGGACCTAGAAGCATAGATTCCTAGGGATCCCACGGTGTCGATAACCGTGAACCTCCGGAGGGGGGCCGTGCTCCTATGTTTGTCGAGGAAGAGTGAGTACAGACAGTGAACCAGTCATAGGAGACTCAGGGCCAGGAAATTGACACTTTCGCTACTTGTAGTCACAGGAACTACAGAGTAGTTGGCCGGTTCTAGAAGGATGACGAACTAGGTCGGTCACCGATTTGTTTTATTTTGGCCGGCAGATAAGTATCTCGGAGCTCCAAATTGTGTGAAGCATACTGCATATGCTTTATAAAAGAAATAAATGTTTGTGGTTGCCTCTTTTTAAAGTATTTTCGATAAACGTGCACAATACTATGTAGTAAATATTTTTAAATATATTATTATTTTCAAACCTAGCATGGTTGGGTCAGCCCCTACTGGGCATGCGAGGACGAAAGCTCACCCCTACAACAGTGTGCAGGTTTTGAGCATGTGGTCGGGAAGCGTATAGGAGAGGCACATGGCCCGGCTTGGCGTATTCCTCTTTGTCTTTACTAAAGTAGGGTTTTGGGTCCATTATCGGATTTCGAAGTAACTTATTTATTTGCTTTCTTACTAATTTATTTATTTATTTCCTACTCGCTTACAAAAATTCTGGGAGACCCGTAACCCTGGGGCGCGTCTCCCATGCTTGTAGTTACTTAGTGATTTTTTTTATTTTCCAAATTAGGCTCCGATTGCAAGCCCAAAAACTCTTAGCCCATTTCAAATTCCGTTTTTGAAAATGTGTTGCTTGGTTGCTAGAACGACTTGTCCAAGAAAGTGTTTTGTAAACCAACAGTTTGTACCCAAAAGGCCTTGCGGTTTTGGGTTGATGAATTATCGGGGTGTTATTTGTGACATGTCGATTTCTCATTGGCTCGGGGTCGCGGCGCTGTGGGACCCCCCTCTCGGGTCACCACAGTTGTGATTTCTATGTGTTGATTTCTATGTTGCTTATTTGAGATTACTTGGTGGCCAACTTAGGATATATGCATGTAATTGGAGCTAGATTTAGATAAACAATTTACCTAATAGTTTTGTGAACCTATTTCATAAGTAGTAAAGGCTTTGGACAAAAGTTGAAATCAATTATGGAGGATTGCAAATAGATGAATCTTTTCATACTACGTTGTGCACTTTGGTTGACATCCTTTCTATGTTCTTCATGCGTTGAATGTGTTCTTGATTAGCTAGCTCTCTAGACTATGATTGCATGTTCAATAGGTTTAATTTAGGTGGTTTCACTTAGATTAAATATTCAAGGAAATCAAAATATGGGAAATCATTTGCTTATTAACATTTCACATGGTCAACTTCTTTCTCATGACATAGAAAATCAACTATAGAATTTGTAATTGGATTTCGTGCATATGGATGTGGTTTTGCTCTTTGTTTCTTGCATTCCACCCTTGTATATGTATTTTAAGTATTTATTTTTATTTATTTTTATTTTTAATTTTATAACCCGACCTAAAACACCCTTAATTTCGATCTCATGTAACTTTGTTTATTTTTGTAAACAGTACTTTATACTTTTTATTGATTCTTTATTTGTTTATACAATTACAGGTATACCCTCAATCCCCGGTTTGAACGATCCCAACTTATTCTATACTGACAAATACATTTTGCAGGGTTAAATTATGTGCTACTTTTAGCACTTTTAGCATGCCACCCCACATATTTCACTAGAGAGATAATTCGTAAAATAACTAAGATCATTCTTTTTCACCATTTTTACAAAAAAAGAGTAATATTTCAAACATATTACACAACCCACTCACGAATTGCCTCCCAAAATATCGATCGTAAACCGAACCTCCTAATACGAGCCTTCTAGAAATAATCGCTTGATCTAAGTCAAACCTTACTGATAGAAAGAGGGCATCAAGATGAATCCGTAACTTTTCATGGATCCTGAATCAGAGTTACTAATCAATTTATAGAGGAGAGAGAAAGTGAAGAGAGAGAATAATTTCTAGAGGAGAAAGTATTTTTTCAATCTGATTCCAGTAGCTTTTGTGTTTTCATTGATATTGAAAATAGAAGCTGATTGTTCTTCTTCTAATGTGAAATTATAGTAACTTAGCCACGGATGCAGAACCTTATGCGAGGTGTATGTATATGTTCGGGACAATCAACTTCTTTCTTGATATAAAGCATACAATCGATGATATTGTGAGGGAGGTTTGTAGGGGTTTTAAGCATTTGAAACTTGGTTCATTCGACTTGAGCTATTCTTTCCAGTGATATAAAAGTTGTGTGTTATCAAGTAATATGGATGTAAAACTGATGTTTAAGTGTAGGTTTGATTTTATATCATATTGAATTATGTTGATATTTGGGTGAGGGATTCAGATGGGAGCACTATTTCGGTGCCTTATTCTGGAACATCTTTGGATGATGTTTCTTGTACTTCTTCATCTTTCTCAGTGGATTCAAGCAATACTATTAATTCTTGAATTCTTTTGACATCCTCCTTCAATTCCTCAAATGTTTCGGCATACTCCTTCAATTCCTGAGATCTTACAATCTCTTCTTCATGGGATATGAAATACTATGACAAAGCATTGTGGTGATATATCAAATACAACTTCTTGTTAGTATTCTGTGAATTGAGCAAAAAAGTATGACAAATCAAATGATTATTTTTGGATACTTCCCTTCAATTATCTTATTAATCAAAGCTAAGAAAAATATATGAATAAATTGGTGTACAATCTACAAACATATCAAGTTGTCATTAGAAAAAAAAATACCAACAAAAGATGCCTTTAACTCTACAGTAGAAAAACGAGTATAGAGAAAATCTCATTCTACTTGAGTTTAAACTGCTTTAGGTTTGTTTTTCTCGTGCTTCATCCACTGTCTAGAATTTCTCAAAATACTTCTTTAGCCTATAATAGAAGTTAAAAATTACTACCATACACATCTTGTTAACAAATCTTTTGTCACAAAGGAAAGACATGTTAATGTTGAACTTGCTCATGCATGGCAGCATGAGTAATGAGAAAGGTATTAGTGCCATTGATAAGAGAAAAGTGGTTACGTCAGATTAGGTATGTATGAGTATATGAAAAGTTAGATGTGAGGTGTGATAAGGGCTCATCTATCGTTAAATGATAGATTGAGCATTTCGCATCTGCTATTTGGACCTCCTTTACTTAGTACACCTCTAATTTACTTTTTAGAATACTTGAAATGCTAAGTAGACCTCTATAATGTTACCAAAACACCTTTACTCAGGAGATACAACGAATTTGTTGCTCTCCTCTACTAAAATTACTCACAGCGATCTGTCTGTTGCTCTTTTCCACCAAAATTACTCAGAGGGTTGGTTCTTGATCCTTGATATGTTGCTAGAATCCATTTGGATTTGCTAAAAGAAGGATTTCAAGGATTTTGGGTTGGAAGATTGAGGGCTATGAGGAGGCCCTTAAGAGAGACCATGTGGTGAAGACGGCGGGGCTATCATTTCGGATTAGCGAGTTAGTGTGATGCTTGATTTCATTCTCGGTTATGGCCGCTAATAACACTTAGGGCTGGTGCGGTGACTCCTTTGATCGCTACAAGGAATATAGGTTTCCATTTATCTCTCAGTTTTGAACTTTGAATTTTGGCCAACAATTTCAATTAAATTTGGATTCTTTTGGATTGTAATTTCTGTAATCTTTGAGTAGTTCAATAGTGCTTGTCTTATATATGTCTGCTTATTTGAGCGTGTTGGTGAAAACCTCCTTAGTTGATAAACAATTCGTTATTGTCTTCATCTCTTGCTTTACTTGAAGAACGAATCAACTTTCATGCTCAAAAGCTATATATCAACTTGGTATTTTCTTACTTTTTTTTTTGGGTACATTTACCCTGATTTGGTTAGATTTCAATGGTTTCATACTTTCTGTTATAGTGCATAATTAAATACATCAGTAGTTAAGTTTATGTTTTGGTCAACAGCTTTATGGATTTCATTATAAGCTAATAATACTTCATCTTCTCATGGGTTTAGGTTTAAGTTGTTAATCATACAATTCATTGGCTCAGTGTGTACGATGGTAGCTTGACAATGTTGAGCTCTGCTCTAAAGCTTTGTTTATAGGTCTTATTTTCATTTTTTTTCACAAGGAATGGACGGTTAGTTTCACGCATGCTTCTTTTGCTTACATTCAATTTCAATATGTCTTACTAGTTCATTTTCCGTATCCAGAACCTGGCCTCTGTTATCTTTGTTATATTGTCTCATTGCCTTGGAATCGATCAGTTAAGTGATGTTGTTGTACTGATGAAAAATCTTCATCTGATAAGTTATAGGAATGATTAGGCAAAGGTTCATCTAGTTTGTCATTCTGAAATAAGAAATATGATCATGATCGAATACAACTTTATGTAGAGATTTCAATGCCAAAAAAATATAGTTTTACACAAATTCTTTATTTCTTTATCTAATTTTTTGGACATGGGGTGATGATCAATATTATTTTCTGATAAGTATTCTTTATATTTTTTAGATGGAGTGATGATCAAGGAGTGATTGAGCTTCAAGGAGGAAGATAACCAGTTGATATGTGATAAGTTTAGCTTGATCAGAGGATTATTCGTTTATTTTATTATCTTTAGTTTTGTGTCACCATCTGAAGGCTGTTGATGAATGAAGTTTGTAATATATAAATTGTAAGCTTTCTTTTGTAAAACTCTATGAGATATTTATAAACTTTTGTGTGCCTGTGTTCTTCAATAACAATTTAGTTAAATGTTATATTGATGGAGAAATTTAATAACATGGAACAATACTCAATCATCGAGTATAAATGTCTCTGAAACTACGGTAATAGGACAACACTCTAAACAAAAATTGAAGAGATTTGTAGTGGAGGTAAGAATATTTTTCTTTGGTTCTCTATCTCTTTGTCCTTGTTTGTCTTTTTATAGGAGTTGACAAAATCAAAGAAGAACTATAAAAAAATGGAGGTCCAAATAGCAGATTTGGAGATCCAACTAGAATCTCCCTTTTAAGATCTCTTTCTCTTTCTTTTTCTATTTCTCTTTGATTTAGTCGAAAGAGATCTTTTCCTTTTCTGGATGTATTCTGGCCCTCAATGGTATTACTAGGCTTTTTGGGCTTTTGCCAGTTTAATGAATTCTTCATTAATCCAAAAAAAAAAAAAAAACAAATATAATTGAAAGAGATCTGTGAATGATAACAAGAAAAAGAACACAAAGATTTGTCATCTATGAATATATTGAACACTAAAGGAAACGCACCCACCCACAAATTAGTTAGCAATATAAAGTTTATGAATTATGACTCTTATAAAAAGGTTTTTTCTCAAATCCAAAGTCTTATACGTTCAATGTGAGGTGATATTACTTCACATTGTTATGAACCCTTCATGTCTGGTGAGACTCAAACCAATTAAACACATGAACATTTATATAATATTTTTATAGGAGTCAACTTTCAACTAGGCGCGCGCATTTCCGATACAAAAACGATTGAGGATTGAGGCAGCCGTTTCTTCCGACTCAACTTAGGTCTAACCCTGGATATAAGTTTTATATGAATTATGACTCTTATAAAAAGTTTTACTTCTCAAATCTGAAGTCTTATTCGTCCAACATGGGTCAATACTACTTCACATTGTCACACAGTGACACACCTCTACATGTGTAGTGGGACTCTGTACTTACATAGGCATTTGCAAGCATAATTAGCTACAATGAGCCACACTCATATTACCGCCAGTGGTACCAACTCCTGCCAAAGGAGTGACCTACGGGAACACAGCCAAGCAGGCTACCGCCTGAGCCCCAGCTTACCCCCAGATCACCGCCGACCCGCCGCCGCGCTCCTCGCCAAGACAGCACCAGAAGTTCCAGAAGCTGGGGACTGAAGCACATCAGTCCCACATCGAAAACATGGAGAAGATCAGCTCCTTCCTCACCTATAAAAGGTTCTCTCCTCTCTCCTCATTAATTACGTATTTACTACTTACCTACTGTTACTTTGTCAACACAAATACATTGACTAACTTAGGCATCAGAGAAGAGAAGACCGCCCAACGCGATCTCCCTCTGACACCTCTTTGTATTTTACTTGACAGGTAACGGAAACTGAATATCACAAGTAGCGGTCCGCCCATCGAATCAGCGTTAAACAAGGTTCAGCTGTTGCTAAACTTTTAGACATCAACATTGGTGCCGTATGTGGGAATCCTTGAACAAAAGTAATCCACCATAACTACCATGACTAGCGGTAGCAAGAAAAACGCTCAGTAGCAAGCGGACCAATCCGCCGACCCCCACCCCACAAACCTAGCAGGTAACATTGACCTAGTGGTAAACGTTAATCGTGCACTATTCAATACCCTATCAAACCTTGCGGCGGAGACCCAGCCGGGCAGCAGTCGCCCACCGGTCTGGGACTTCACCACTATGTATGACCTGACATTGGCGGACCTCCACAAGGCAAACAGGGGGCGCGAGCAGGAGCGCATAGGGAAGGCCGAGGCCCAAAAGCAAGTGGCCATGCTGATGTCAAAATTCGACGAATTAAAAAAGGCGCTGGAAGCAAATGCTAACACAACACAGAGCGAGCAATCGTGGAGAAACAGACACAGTCGACCCAATACAAGCGGGATGGTACCGGTACCAGTCATACAGATGCCAGTACCACTGAACCTACCAGAGGTGATGGGCCCGCCTCCTCTGCCCCTCCTAATGATGGAGCAGGAGGCTGAATCACAGCCAAATGTCGGTAGCCCAGCAGCCAGAGCTAGAACAGAAGGTAATCCACCTACCCCCGGGAGGGAGCTGGTTCAGCGGAACTTCCAGACGAGGCCCGCTGGCGAAGCAACCGCCCTAATCTTGAAAAGGATGCAACAATTAGAGCAAAGGCTAATCACCCCAACGACGATGCTCCAATTACCAACATGTCCTACATGACAAAAAAGCATTATGCGCGCGCTAACCACCCCAACGAAGTTTGCAATATCAGCTATGAAAGGTCCGCCAAACTCTCAAGATCTGGTTAGGGACCCATTAACTTCTCAGAGGAAGAGGAGCGCGGCGTGCATATACCCCACGACTATCCATTCTTAATCGACGCCATACTCGATAAATTGTCAGTGGGGAGGGTCCTTGTGGACAGCGGATCTGCTGTCAATGTCATCTTCAATGGTTGTTACAGCAAACTCCAGCGGAATAGAAAATTACTCCAGCATCATGAGCTCACTACGTTAAGTGAATTGTTTGGGAATGGATACCATTAATTATCGATTCAGAATAAATTGGTAACTCATAAACAAATTAAGCAAATGAGTTATGAATTGAGTACTCATCGGATTTAGTTTTTGTTAAAGGACTCGAGCGTATGCACATGGATTTGGGCAAATGTTTGAAAGTCGAAAACGAACCCGAATGTGGACGAGCACTCCGATTCCAAGTAGGGTGAGTTGTCCCTTCCTTGTTAGAGGCTTTCTATGTGTGGAATGCACTAGTAAAATAGTATGTTGCCTGTAAATACATTTTGGTTGTTCATTAGTCGATGCCTCGCGATATCTGTGTTTCCATAACTAATATTTGCTCATTGCGAAAACCGAGGCTAGACTTGTATGTTGAGATATTGTACCCCATTGTATGTTTATACTTGTGACCTGAAACTGAATGGGACCTACACGCTTATATTCCTAGGGATCCCATGGTCTTGATAACCGTGAACCTCTGGAGGGGGCTGTGCTCCTATGTTTGTCGAGGAAAGGTAAGTACAAACAGTGAACTGATGTAGCTTTTGGCAAGCGACCAATTTAACCCTGAAATGTCATTAGTAGTATAAAGTAAATAGGGATCGTTCTATTCCGGGGATTGAGGGTACACCTGTCATTTTCAAACAATTAAACAATTAAAATTAAAACAAAGTATAATATTTACAAAAATATAACAAAATATATACATATTTACGAAAAAGGGGGGATTTTTGGTTTTTGGTTTTATTTTGCCGAAAATAAATACTAAGTTAACTTAAATAATTAAAATGCAAAAACATAAAAACACAAATGGGATGTGGGAACAAGGATCAAAGTCGAAACTCATGATTAAAATTAACTCAAGTTCATCATTGTTCATCATAGTCATGCAAGAGGCGTTGATCATGTGAAACGTTCAAAGCAAACAATTTCCCATATTTTACTTTCAATGCTAATTAACCTAAGCGAAAGCACCTAGATTAATTCTATCAAACATGCAATCAAACCCTAGAAAGCTAGTTAATCATGTCATGTTTAACGCATTAAGCATCTAGAAAGGCTATCAACTCAAATGTGCAACTTAGTATGAAAAAGTCCACCTAATTGCAATCTTCTTTGATTAAATTCGGTTTTTGTACAAAACCTTTACTACTTATTGATTCAAGAACACAAAACCAAAAAGTTGATTCATGTTCTTAAATTCGTAGCACCAATTATATCAAAACCCTAAGTGTTTGCAACCACATAAGATTAAAATACAAAAGTTATCTATCATGCAAATTTAATCAAACACTCACACAAAAGCAACCATAAATCGCAATATATGAATCTGAAAATTAACAATTAATCATAAAATTTCAGAAAACAATACTTGTTCAAACATGTGTCAACTAGGGCAAAACCAACGAAAATTACAAAGCAAAGGTTACAAGGATAATCGGATTACACCGTGATGAAGATGAGATGAATGAAGTGATGAATGTCTCTTGAATTTCGAAAGCAATCTTCAAGGATGGTGATGGATGATGTGCACGGCTTGTCCTCTTCTTCCTTGGCCTTGCTTGAACTTCGTGGTTGCCCTAGAGGATGGAGAAACACGGCTAAGCTAGAGAGAGTTTTCTGATTTTTTCTCAAAGTGTGAACGTAAAATGGGAACGGCCTCTTGACGTTGAGAATGTGTGAGAATATATAGGGGACGGCCCCTAGGTCTCCAATCCGTGTAAAACCCTAAAGAAACTCACGGCATAAGCTTGCTTCCTCCACATAATTTCTCAATGATTTCTTGCCACATAAGCCCTATGAGGTGGTGCAACCAATCACAAAATTCCAATATTAATTCCCTAAATAATTCTTGCCGAAATAAAGAGATAATTTCTGATTTTATGCTTCCAAATTCGGCCAAAACTCTTTAGGGAATGTAGGAATGTATCTAGACTTTTGAGCTTTTCTTGGTCTCCACCTTTTCTCTTTCCTTAAAAATCTCTAGGGAGTATCTTTGCCGTCCAAAACCCTAGGTTTTCACGTCCTCCCTTGTTTATCTCTTCCTTTTCACGGCAAAGCTTCTAGGGTTTTTCCAAGTATTTTCTTTCCATAAAAATAGCCCTAGAAAATCTCCCTAGAAAATCTCCCATATAATTCTGATTTTCACGCCACTTCCTTGTTTTCTCTTGGCTTTGAACGGCAACAATGATTTCTAGGGTTTAGTTTGCGTCAAAACCCTA
Organism: Rosa lucieae; assembly: GCA_024704745.1. Taxonomy (NCBI): domain Eukaryota; kingdom Viridiplantae; phylum Streptophyta; class Magnoliopsida; order Rosales; family Rosaceae; genus Rosa; species Rosa lucieae. The sequence goes on along the minus strand of JANPXK010000205.1, from coordinate 16,134 downwards.
ATGTATGGGCTTCATGGGCCTTTTATCCATTGCCGAAAATCCAACAAGTCTTTAGAGTTTTTGGGCCTCCATGCGTCACTTCTATGCCATGTCATCTTCCAACGTCACAACACTTTATTTTTCCATTTCTTTTTCATAGTAACGTTGGAAACTTCATTGGTGAGCTTTCCTCCCTTTCGCAGGTTTTCCTGGTTGGACCAGGAAAACTTCTTTTCTTCATTTCTGCTCATTTCTGTGGCTCATTGTTCTTCATCTTTGCTCCCCTTGGTGTTCGCAAGCTCCTCTTTCCATTTATGAGTTCATTTCCACTTTTTAGCTCGGAGGTCCTGAAAATAGAAACTAATAAGAAAAATAGAAACTTTCCTAAACTGAAAATGGGAAACTTTCTAAAAATGAAAAATAGAAACTACCGAAAATGGAAACTTACTAAAAATGATAAATAGAAACTACAAATATAGAAACTTTCTACAAATAGGAACTTTCCCAATCAAAGAATGGAAACTTTCCTAAACAGGGTTTTATTAAGGAAATAACGCAAGAAATGTAGGGAAAAGCAAGTAAAACGTCGCATTAAAATGCTCCTATCAAATTCCCCCACACTTAGCTTTTGCTAGTCCCTTAGCAAAATCACACTAAGACTCAATGAAATTAAAGACTCTACAAAAACAATGACTCTATTGCCCTTCAACTATTTGTCTCAGCAATCTCTTACTTTCACAACACCAAGATTATCACTTAACCAAAATTCAATGTTAGGCATTCGAGAGTTAATTGAAACACATAATTTACACATACACAAGTAGGACTTGGTTGAAACAATGGTGATGGTTCTGTTAAGCATGTTTCAAACAAGTTTGATTCAAATCTCACAAGTTATATCCCTCTTTCTTCTCTCAGATCATGGCAATGCTTAAAAGCTTATACACTCAAGTATATGTGAAAGATAGCAAGTATATCACATAATGTAAGAAATGAAAGCACATGTATAATTTTCTTTCAAAAATCTCATGAAGGATATCAACTACTTGCACAGATGGACCCAAGCCATAGGTTCAACTCTTGTAACTCATCTCCACATCAAGGGCTGTCCCATCTTAAGGATCAAGAAGGTCTTCTCAAGGGTTGTAATGGGGCCATGGCTCAAGGTTTAAAGAAACGAAGGGTAAGGATTTAACAATGTGTCCTAAAAACCTAGTAGAGCACATATAGATGTAGAAACCTCAAGAAATCCACCAAGGTATTGCAAAAACGTCACTTTCCCTAGAGGTAACATAAAAGAGGCCTAATGTCTTCATGTTGGGCCCAATCTTCATTGTAAACTTCCCTTGAACTATAGTGGAATGGACAAAGGCCAAATTTTTCTGTAGTGGGCCTTCAGTTCAAAGTAAACTCCAAAATCACTAAGTATGGGGGACTAAAATCCATAAACATACATTTTTCTTTCTTTTTAGCCGTACACATCTTTTTCTTTTCATTTTTCACGGCTTTCACATATATTTTTCTTTTCTATGGATAAGTCTACCCCCACACTTGAACTTTCACCTCTTCTCAATCTTCAGTCTTAGTGCCAAATCCTTAAGTAAAATCAAAAGATAGCTCCACTAAGTTTTAGAACAAGGGTAAGGAGTGTAGCTATACTAAGTTCAGGGTTAAGGATTTTAAGGGTTTTGAATAAAAAGGCTCAATGTAGGTTCAAAGGGGCTTATCTAGGGGAGTCCCACGACGGGCACAAATAGGGACACAGGTTTATCTGGCAATGGTGGTAATTCCTAAGGTGCCTCTATCCCTTCCAGAATCAGGGCCATGTATTGATACACGTCTCAACAAGCACAAGAGCGAATTCTAGCATTCTCTAGTCCATCAAACTTAATCTATGGCAAGCAGTCAATCAAATGAAAGAATAATGAGATCATCCAAACATCGCCAAGAAAATAAGAATATCTTTTTCATTTATCACTCCAAGAAAAAGGGACATGGCTCAATTATCTCACATGGGCTTATTGAATCAAAACTCATCTTAACATACTTTAAATTCTGTACCAAAGTTTCGAAATCCATATCCACTACAAAGCACATATTTTTCATATATCTCAATTAACCAAAGAATACCATATTTAAAATATCATCTCAATCTTGTGATCCTCTTTTAGTCATGATTTCAGAGATATAGAATCATCCTAGACAGTTGAAAGGGCATCCTATGACTCGAAACAAAAACAAAAGCAACGAAAATTTTTGAATTTTTGACATTTTTCAATTTTTTTGTATTTTTCAATATATATGACTCAAAACAAAAGTGTAAATCCCTTCCCCCACACTTAAATATTGCATTGTCCTCAATGTAATCAAGTCTAACCATGCAATGAAACACTTAAGCATATAGGGATGAAATTTACGAAAAGAACTACTAAAACAAAGAAACGAAAAATAAAAGATAAGGATAAAGAAAGCAAATCTGATTTGCATGGGTTGCCTCCCAAGTAGCGCTTGGTTTTAACGTCTTCTCAGCCTAGACGTGGTTTCCTCTTGTCCTCAGTTGGTGGAACCTTCAAAGCCTCCCTTTGGGTTTTGAATTGTGTTGCTCGGAAGCCTACCAGTTTCATGAAACTTGGTCATGAAGTCCACCACCTGTCCCATCTGCTTCTTGAGTTCTGCAATGTCCTTGGTATGGTTCTCTTGTCCTTGAAGCAAAGTCTGTGTGGCACTAGTCAATGCCTGAGTGGAATTAGTCAATGCCTCTATCGTCTTGTCATAGTGAGAGTAGGGATTCCCTACGTTTTGTTGAGGAGGCATGTAAGGTCTTTGATAAGGAGGTCCTTGAGGACGTTGGAAACTGCCACCAAGAGGGTTCTGACCATTTTCATTGTTGGTCCACTTGAAGTTGGGGTGGTCCCTCCATCCAGGGTTATAGGTATTTGAATATGGATCATACCTTGGACGTTGGGGACCCCCTTGGTTCCCTTGATAGCCTCCAATGGCATTCACAGACTCCCAACCACCATTCTCACTTAGTTGAGGACATTGATCCGTAGGATGTCCTTGCACAGAGCATACCCCACAAGCAGAGGGTCCTCCATGGCCTTGAGTAGTCGCCACCTTGTTCACAAGAAGGGTGAGTTTGCTCAATTGATCCGCAATAGCAGGACTAGTGCTCACCTCATTTACCCTACGAGTTTGTCTCACACCCTCATACTGTTGGGAGTTTAGGGCACGATTAGCTATAAGTTCTTTCCCAACCGTAGGTGACTTGTCAACAAAAGCTCCTCCAGCTGCAGCATCAAGCATTTGCCTTTCCAAGGGTAAGAGTCCTTCGTAGAAGCATGTAAGTAGGGTCTCATCCTTCATCTGATGTTGAGGGCATTATGCAAGTAGGGATTTGAACCTCTCATAGTAAGCAGAATAGGACTCATCATGGGCTTGCTCAATTCCACTGAGCTTCTTCCTGAGTGTGATGACCTTTGAAGCTGGGAAGTATTTTTCCAAGAAGGCCTTCCTCATTGTTCCCATGAAGTGATACGTCCTGCAGGAAGTTCATATAGCCAATCCTTGGCTCTATCAGCTAGAGAATGGAAATGCTCTCATCTTCAGAAGGTTCTCATCTGCCCCTTGTGGTTGCATGTTTGCACAAACAGATTGAAATTCTCGAATGTGCTTATTGGCGTCCTCCATATTAAGTCCATGGAAGATAGGGAGCTTGTGCAACAGTCCACTCTTAAGTTCAAACTCTGCTTGTCTTCCAGCTGCAGGGGCAGGGTATACTATGCCTGTAGGGGGTCCTCCTTCAACAGTTGCTGTGGAGAGTTCCCTAATAGATGCCATTCTCTCTTCTTGGACTTCTTCAGGTGGTGGTGAAGATGGTGGTGTAGAGTTGGACGAAACCACAGGTGAAGGTGAACGTGAAGGCGGAGATGGAGATGGTGTAGGTGATGTAGACTCCTCAGAAAAGTGGGTCCTCTTCCCTTGCTCGTTGAATGTGTACTCTCTGTATGTTGAAGGAGAGGGACTTGTGAACTCAAGGAGTGAAGGACCCTTCAAACGAGCGAGCCTTGCTTCAATTTCCTTTATTTTGGAGGGTCCAAAAGGCTCAGTCATTCATAGGATTCCTGAACATCATCAGAATTCAAAGAAGTTAGCAAAGTATAAAGTAAACTAATTACAAATTAATGATTTATACATCAACTTTACTATTCACGAATCACTATTCACAAGTTACTATTCACGACTTTACTATTTATGATTTATACAAGTATAAAGAGAAGTATAAATTACAAAATATCCACAATCTTTTCACAAATAAACCACATAAGAAATTTATACAAGTATAAAATGTACAGGATAACACAAATTACAAGTGGAGGTTATGTTTAAGTATCTTATTATCATCTTTACAAATAAAGTTAATATCTCAATTGATTACAAATTGTAAGTCGAGCCCAATAGAAACCACTACTATTGGTGAGATACGATCTAGGGATAGTCGCCTAGACATAAGTCGCTTTCCTTTGTTTCAGAAGGCTGGCCAGATTAAGAGGTAAGTGAGAGGGAGGACTCATTTTAGTGACACTACGGAGGCTACTCCCTCATTGAGGTTTAGGCCCCTATCGGCTACTCCCACATTGTGGTTTACGCACGGTCTATAGTATCTCTGAGATCCAATTTTGAACCCATCACCCAGGGTCTCAACCTAAGACACCACCTATATGCCCCTTACTCAGCTTGAAAAGAACTCATGTGTTAGACAGTTCTCCAAATGCTAATAAAAGCCGCCCTCAACCTCATAAGACCTTAGAAAGGCACTAATGAAGGGTTAAGGCTAATATTAACAAAAGGGCCCTTATCTACTCATACGATTTTACACACTTATAACAATCAAGAATTTAACAACATTTATACTTAAATCTTTACATTTCCTTTGTTTAACAAGATTAGACACATTTTACAAAAACTTTCAAACAGACAACAAACAAACGTCACAAATTTTTTTTTTCTTTTTCTTCTTTTCTCTTTTTTTTTTTTTTTCTTTTCTTCTTCTTTTCCACTTTTTACGAAATTATCTACAAATAGCTCTTATTAACTCCTTTTCTTTACAATTATTTTCAACACTTAGGTACGGGAACAGGGAGTCTCGATGTGCAATGGGACTGAAACAGCTACCCTTCTCAAGACTATGTTTAATCCAATATACCTTAGTGAATCACAACATTTTCATTTGTTATATATATCATTGATTTCAAATTCAATTCCAAGCGGTAAATCAAGAGGACGTGCGGCCCAAGTATAGTCGTCTAGACACAAAGTCCCTCCTACATCCTTTGGGCAACCTTACTGAAATGGCCAGGTAGGGGAGGGCGACCACGAGAGGTAGAATCCATTTTGGCATGAGCTACTCCCTCATTGAGGTTTAGGCCCATTTGCATGCACTTCTGGATTCAAGAACCTGTCATGAGCGTTGTCCCCTTTCCTAGACACCATCCCACATAGGCTATACTTACTTGGATGAAAAAGGTCCTAAGTGTGAAGACAGTTCAATGAATGTTAATAAAGGCCGCCCTCGACCTTAAGGGACCTGAACTAGGTACCAATAAGGGGTTTAGGCCAATATTAATAAACACGACTTCACCTATTCCTTCTTTAATTTACAACCTACAATTAAACTTGTATTCAACAATAAAAATAACAACCTAAGTAATTAACTAACTAATTTTCGACAATTACAAGATAATTAACAAGTAAATTTTTTTTTTTTTTTTTTTTTTTCGAACACACATATAAACAAAACAAATATTCACAATATGACAAATGATTTTTCAATCCCCGGAAACGGCGCCAAAAATTGATGTAGCTTTTGGCAAGCGACCAATTTAACCCTGAAATGTCATTAGTAGTATAAAGTAAATAGGAATCGTTCTATTCCGGGGATTGAGGGTACACCTGTCATTTTCAAACAATTAAACAATTAAAATTAAAACAAAGTATAATATTTACAAAAATATAACAAAATATATACATATTTATGAAAAAGGGGGGATTTTTGGTTTTTGGTTTTATTTTGCCGAAAATAAATACTAAGTTAACTTAAATAATTAAAATGCAAAAACATAAAAACACAAATGGGATGTGGGAACAAGGATCAAAGTCGAAACTCATGATCAAAATTAATTCAAGTTCATCATTGTTCATCATAGTCATGCAAGAGGAGTTGATCATGTGAAACGTTCAAAAGCAAACAATTTCCCATATTTTACTTTCAATGCTAATCAACCTAAGCGAAAGCACCTAGATTAATTCTATCAAACATGCAATCAAACCCTAGAAAGCTAGTTAATCATGTCATGTTTAACGCATTAAGCATCTAGAAAGGCTATCAACTCAAATGTGCAACTTAGTATGAAAAAGTCCACCTAATTGCAATCTTCTTTGATTAAATTCGGTTTTTGTACAAAACCTTTACTACTTATTGATTCAAGAACACAAAACCAAAAAGTTGATTCATGTTCTTAAATTCGTAGCACCAATTATATCAAAACCCTAAGTGTTTGCAACCACATAAGATTAAAATACAAAAGTTATCTATCATGCAAATTTAATCAAACACTCACACAAAAGCAACCATAAATCGCAATATATGAATCTGAAAATTAACAATTAATCATAAAATTTCAGAAAACAATACTTGTTCAAACATGTGTGTCAACTAGGGCAAAACCAACGAAAATTACAAAGCAAAGGTTACAAGGATAATCGGATTACACCGTGATGAAGATGAGATGAATGAAGTGATGAATGATCTCTTGAATTTCGAAAGCAATCTTCAAGGATGGTGATGGATGATGTGCACGGCTTGTCCTCTTCTTCCTTGGCCTTGCTTGAACTTCGTGGTTGCTCTAGAGGATGGAGAATAACACGGCTAAGCTAGAGAGAGTTTTCTGATTTTTTTCTCAAAGTGTGAACGTAAAAATGGGAACTCGGCCTTCTTGACGTTGAGAATGTGTGAGAATATATAGGGGACGGCCCCTAGGTCTCCAATCCGTGTAAAACCCTAAAGAAACTCACGGCATAAGCTTGCTTCCTCCACATAATTTTCTTCAATGATTTCTTGCCACATAAGCCCTATGAGGTGGTGCAACCAATCACAAAATTCCAATATTAATTCCCTAAATAATTCTTGCCGAAATAAAGAGATAATTTCTGATTTTATGCTTCCAAATTCGGCCAAAACTCTTTAGGGAATGTAGGAATGTATCTAGACTTCTTTTGAGCTTTTCTTGGTCTCCACCTTTTTCTCTTTCCTTAAAAATCTCTAGGGAGTATCTTTGCCGTCCAAACCTAGGTTTTCACGTCCTCCCTTGTTTTCTCTTCCTTTTTCACGGCAAAGCTTCTAGGGTTTATCTCCAAGTATTTTCTTTCCATAAAAATAGCCCTAGAAAATCTCCCTAGAAAATCTCCACATATAATTCTGATTTTCACGCCACTTCCTTGTTTCTCTCTTGGCTTTGAACGGCAACAATGATTTCTAGGGTTTAGCTTGCGTCATAAACCCTAATTGTATGGGCTTCATGGGCCTTTTATCCATTGCCGAAAATCCAACAAGTCTTAGAGTTTTTGGGCCTCCATGCGTCACTTCTATGCCATGTCATCTTCCAACATCACAACACTTTATTTTTCCATTTCTTTTTCATAGTAACGTTGGAAACTTCATTGGTGAGCTTTCCTCCTTTCGCAGGTTTCCTGGTTGGACCAGGAAAACTTCTTTTCTTCATTTCTGCTCATTTCTGTGGCTCATTGTTCTTCATCTTTGCTCCCCTTGGTGTTCGCAAGCTCCTCTTTCCATTTGAGTTCATTTCCACTTTTAGCTCGGAGGTCCTGAAAATAGAAACTAATAAGAAAAATAGAAACTTTCCTAAACTGAAAATGGGAAACTTTCTAAAAATGAAAATAAAACTACCGAAAATGGAAACTTACTAAAAATGATAAATAGAAACTACAAATATAGAAACTTTCTACAAATAGGAACTTTCCCAATCAAAGAATGGAAACTTTCCTAAACAGGGTTTTATTAAGGAAATAACGCAAGAAATGTAGGGAAAAGCAAGTAAAACGTCGCATTAAAATGCTCCTATCATGAACCAGTCATAGGAGTCTCAGAGCCAGGAAATGGACACTTTCGCTACATGTAGTCACGGGAACTACAGAGTAGTTGGCCTATTCTCGAAGGATGACGAACCAGGTCGGTCACCGATTTGTTTGAGTTTAGTCGGCAGGTAAGTATCTTGGAGCTCCAAGTTATGTGAAGCATACTGCATATGCTTTATAAAAGAAATAAATGTTTGTGCTTACCTATTTTAAAGTATTTTCGATAAACGTGCACAATATTATGTAGTACATATTTTTGATTATTATTATTATCTTTCAAACCTAGCATGGTTGGGTCGGCCCCTATTGGGCATGCGAGGACAAAAGCTCACCCCTACAACAGTGTACAGGTTTCGAGTACATGGTCGGGGAGCATACAGAGGAGGCACATGGCTCGGCTTGGCGCATTTCTCTTTGACTTTATCAAGAAATGGTTTTGGTCCTTTACCAGATTTTGAAGTAACTTGTTTATTTACTTTCTAACAAATTTACTTGTTTATTTATTTCCTACTCGTTTACAAAATCTCGGGCCACCGGCAACCCTGGGGCGCGTCTCTCATACTTGTATTTACTTATTGATTTGTCATTTTCCGAATTGGGCTCCTATTGCAAGCCTAAAACTCTTAGCCCATTTCAAATTCCGCTTTTTAAAATGTGTTGTTTGGTTGCTAGAACGATTTGTTCAAGAAAGTGTTTTGTAAACCAACAGTTTGAACCCAAAAGGCCTAGCGATTTCGGGTTGATGAGTTATCGGGATGTCATTCGTGACATGTCGGCTTCTCATTGGCTCGGGGTCGCGGCGCTGTGGGACCCCCCTTTCGGGTCACTACAAAATCAAACTTCCAATTTCTTTCCCCATTTAATCCAACTTCACCCCTAATACCAACTCATTAGTTTAAAGGTTCTAGGGCAGACTCGAGAGAAATCCGACGGTCGGATTCTTGTAATTCAATGATCGACATCCTAAACTTCGGAATTACACAATCGATACAAAACTCCTTCAATTTCCACCAAACTTCACATATATAAGCTCCAGATCAAAAATAGGATTTAACTAGCTAAAAACAGAAGCCAAAACCCTACCCTATATGCCTCCACGCACCACCCACAGTGACAGCGAGTGAGGCCCACGCGCCGGCGGCCACCACCTCTGATGGCCACCAAATTTTGACAGCAACAACTACTCAAAACGCCCAACATTTTTCCCAACTACAACACATTCCAATTTTACCTTTAAGTGCATGAAATCGGCTGGTGAAATTTTTCCAGAAAATTCAAAACCGTAGATTCGGGTTTCTCCTTGATTCTCCCTCTACGATGCAAATTGGAGTTAATGGCCTTAGGGGAAATGATCACTGCCTTGAGGCGCATCGATTGACCCAGAATTGTCGCCGGGGACCCCCGGAATAGGAAGAAATCGCCTGAATTAGTCAAAGGGAACCGTCGGGCATTTGGGCTTCGATCTCACTTTTCTGACCAAAACACCATCACCCATGGCCACAACCGTGTAGAGGATGAGAAACCGCGTCGACCACCTACCGGGGCTCGCCTTCTGGTGGCCGGACGGCGCCGATCTCGACGGAGACAGTAGAAGACCGAAAGAAGAGGGAGAGAGAGATCAGGAAAGAGGGAAGAGAAAATGGGAGAGTTACCGAGTGGGTAGTTTACGAAAATGGAAGCTACCACAGTAACTTTCTATATATATAGAAAGTTACCATAAACAGTAACTTCTACCTTTTTGGCCATAACGTTTGTATACGAACTCCGATTTTCATGTACCACATATGCACCCGCTCGGTTTAACATCCTCTGCGACTTTCATGAAGAAAATTTTCTCAAATTTTGACCCAATCGAAAAGTCAACTTTTAGGGCCACTAAAAGTACCGAAACAAAGTAAAAAGTGAAAATAGTTGTCGTTTACCATCCAAATGCTAAGTAAACTGGTAAATTTAGGTTCGGGACGTAACAATCTCACCTCCTTATAAAAATTTCGCCCTCGAAATTTCATGCCGGTTAGAAAAGGAAAGGCACACCAATTGATTCAAAATAAAAAATCTCAAAACTTATGAACTTTTCCTCAGATTAAACTTTCCTTTTCGCAACCTCAAGTCACCAACCAACAAAACTTTGATGATCCCCACTACAAAAACAATGAAAACATGCTCATAATCCAAAATTATCAACGTCCAAAGTCAAATCACTTGACTAGCTGAACCATGTTGCACCATAAACTTGCAAGCACATGAATTCCGGTGTAAAAGAAAAATTCATTTCAATGGTTAGCTCAGACGACACCTGATATTGACGTCACAAACCACCATGTTAAAATTATAGCATTCGTAACTTTTCATAAAAGTCGTTTTGTGAAGATTCAACCCGGTCACCAACAATATTATGATAATCGCAAGAGGGTCATTGCTAATCGGCAATTCCAAGACAAATAACTTCCTTAGCTACCACAAAACAACACTTCCTTCCTTGGTTATTTGTGCTTAAATTTCTAATCGCATGTCGTTCACGTAAAGGTCCTTTAGTTGTCAAGCATAATAAAGGTAAGCCTCGAACGAACCTAGAAGTTCTTAATCATGTAGGTTACGGGGCCACTACACTTTCGCTGCGCTACTCTGATACCTGACTAAAAACATTGGTCCATCCTTGAGACGACATTTTGGGTTGACTTGGAAAACTCATTTGATAGCTACCCTACTGGCCACACATATAACAGCTTCCTCAAAAACTTTTATAAGTACGATAATGTGGAAAACTTTTCTAAATCAAATGTGTCACAAGAAATTTACTAATTACCAATTCCTCCGATCAAACCTGCTAATATTTCTCACAAGTTAGTACTCACCTAACTACCATGTCATGTACCACGTCCTCAGAAATCCAGTGCAAGCAAGAATTATAACTACTAACTCTACTCCAGCTCAACGACTCAAGTCCGAAAGAAGATGCATCACACTCAAGTTGTTCTTAGCCGAGGCCAATTCTTTAATAGTCACAGATCTGAAATCTAGTTGAATCCATGTCGTTCTCGTTGATCTCTAGGGCCACTAAAAGTACAGAAACAGAGTAAAAAGTGAAAGTAGTTGTCGTTTACCATCCGAATGCTAAGTAAATCGGTAAATTTAGGTTCGGGACGTAACAGCAGGGCTGTGTCCTGCTCTAGTTTGGTGACGTGGTCATTCCACTCATAGTCCTGCTCAATGGGGACATTCAACTTACCACGCGCATCCATTGCGTCGCACTCTGCCTTGGTCAGACTCCGCTTAACATCCGCTAGCTTATCTTTGGTCTCTTGCAGCTCCCTCTAGAGACCTTCGAATTCCTCCTTCAGTTGCTGCTCAACTTGAGGTTGGCGTGACATCGCCAAGAATAACTCATGGAGCCCTACTGATAGATGCCCAAAGGCCAAACTGAAAACCGACTGTTGGACGGCAGTCGGACGCACGGTCCCATCTAGCCGGCCGAACTCGAGCCTTTCCTAGAGGTGGAACAGGAACTCCCGCTCAGACTCCGTCAGAAACTCCGCATAGGACGCGAAGGAGTCTAGACCGCTCGCCTGCACCTCCCTGACAGCAGCAACTGTCACCTTTGGTGGGGCCTGTTTTGCCCTCTTCTGCTGGTGGGCCTCGATGGTCTCCGCTTCGTCTTCCTCCTTTGCTTCATCGACGTCGTTCTATCTCAGCTTCCTCTGCAGAACCGCCCGTCTGGCACCGGCGGCGACAGGCCTCGAGGACACCTGTGGCTTCAGGACCGTAGAGGTAACGGGTTCCCTCTCCGCTACCACTCGATCCCTCTAGGGCCCACTGAGGTTGGCAGGCGCTCTTTCCTTTAACTTCTCGGGAACATCCTGTACCTTACTCCAGCCGGCAGCACCACGATCTCCGCCTGAACCACGAGTGTTGCATCGGCAGCACCACAGGAGTCTTGGACTAGCTCTTCGCCAGTGTCTGAGGGTCAACGACAGTTTGCTTGGCCGCCAGGCCAGCGGCGTACATACTCTCCAAAAAATTGTTCATCTCTGCGCGGTACATGGCTTTGGAAAACACATCGCTGCTCGCTTTGTTACCCGGCGGAGAATCTACACGAAAGGCAACAGGTTAGCCTGATACAAACTGAACTAGGGCACAGATTAGCGGAAGTTACTTACCAAGGGCGCGAGTTAACTATTGATCGACCAACAGCTCCCAACCGGTGAGAAGACGGAGGTCAAGCAGGTTACGATTCTGCCAACAACTTCTAATCCTTGCCAGGCGACAGTCTTCCTCGTGCATCAGGTTATAACGCAAGCCCGCTACAAAAAAAGTAAAAAGGAAGTGCTCATGAGAACAAAATTGAGGAATTATCGTACAAACAAAACCGCCAACTTTGTGCAGCGGAGTCCAACAACAACCTCAGATCGGTTGGAACTCTGACTTAATCCTAAATGTCGGCCCCCCCTCGTTTGTCCCCGCTTGATATTCCCACCCCGAGGTAGCAATATAGAAGGTTCCCCGCCAAGGGGATATGGAATCCTTCAGATTCTCCATTAGCTTCGGCGCCCCTTGGTGGTGGATCAAGTTCACTTGTCCGCTGCAACCTTGGCGCTTCACATACACCAGCACATAGAAGTGAAGTACTTCTGCCACGTTAGGCCCTTCACAGCCCGACAGGCGCCAAAGGGAGTTCAACGCCATCAGCAACCGCCACATGTTGGGTAAACCTGCCCAAAGGCGAGGCCAAACTCGCACACTAGGATCTGGAGATTGGGGAGTAGCGGAAAGGTGACACCTTAGAGGAAGATGGCCTCGTAAACGGTAACATACCCCGCTAGCAAAATGGAAGCCTTCTTATCAGCGGTTGTCGAGCGTAACTTTAACACTCCGGGCAGGTGGAACACCCGCTTCTGACGGTTGACGGTGGCCACAGTCATTGGGCCCCCCACCTCATCAACTGCGGTACCGTCACTTAACAACCAGGCGGACTCTATTTCTTAGCCGCCAACCTCGCCCCCGTCAGCAGAACCGCTAGCGGCGCTATTGCTCGCTAGCCTCTCCTCATGCCTTTTGCTGGCGGTAACGTCCTCCCTTGCCCTAGAACTTTCTGGATGACCAGCATGACCCATTGTAACTTCCCAAGGTATGGTCTATAGCGGCTCGATGTCTAGAGGTCCGGAAAGTGAGGTTCCTGCATGGGTAGAAGGACGCAACGTGTCAATAAACATCCTATTCGCCACGCTGAGCAACATGTCAGACCCGGAATCCTCACTGCTCGAGATCTCTACGACGCTAGCCATCAAAAACCCTAAAACTAGGTCAGTTAGTTCCAAAACCGATCTAAACTATCCCTCTGTCAGATTTTAGCCAAGAACATCAAGAACAACTAACCCAGAGAACCCAGAAAGTGCCAAAACAAGAACACAGAGCATATATATCCAAAACACAGATTTGATAGTTTTACTAATCCATAAACCCCAACCCCCTGTCAAACAATTACACCTATCCCCAAAACCCATTCTAGACCCTCAAGCACACTGGAGACTAACAAAGCTCGCTCCAAATACCAAAAACAGAAACTGGCATAAACAAACAAAAAACCAAGTAAGCAGGGACGAGATTCAGGTTACCAACCTCAAAGGCAAGAACTCTGGTGCGCTTAAGGGTGCTCGTCTCCGCTTCAAGAGGTCTTCGTCCTACAAAGACCGATAACTTTACAGAATTGCATAATCTTTTTCTCGGCTCTCAGAAACAAAGCTTGAACACGACGACTCAAAGTTTGAAGTGAACAAGATGTCAAAACCACTGTAGTTTCCCTCTCTTTTATGTCAATATCATACCAATTTAGGCCGTCCGCTGAAAAACGACGTCGTACGACAGCCGTACAGGTGCCCCATGATCGCACTTACTCTCAAAATTAACGAGGAGTCGCCTCGGTTACAAAATCAATAATTACTCGTTTTAATGGCGAAGGCGCGGGCGTCCTGCAGGGACGTTATTCCACATGCTATCCCAATACATGTTGGCCACGTGTCAGACGCCGTCAGATGAAGCGTCTAGCCGAAGTAACCATCAATGGTCACCAATCCTCGAAAGTCTTCGCTAAGCGCCACACCGCGAGCGGAACTTCTCCTTTCATCTTGCAAGCGGAAGTTTCCGCTAAGCCTCACACCGCTAGCGGAACTTATCCCTTCATCTTGCAAGGGGAATTTTCCTCTTAAGGCCACACTGCTAGCGGAACTTCTCCTTTTATCTTACAAGTGGAAGTCTCCGCTAAGCGCCACACAGCTAGCGAAACTTCTCTCCATATTGCAAACAGTTTCCGCTGAGTGCAACACCGCTCACTGGTCTACCACCAAGCAGGTCCCCGCAACACCACTTGTCGCTTACTATCAGAGGATGGATTTCCGCCAACGGTGATTCTCGAGGCAAATCCTTGTCCTGACGACGACCGCCACGCGCTGTTACAGTTAGGCTACGTCCCCCCGGGACACGGGAGTATGTCAACACTCTATGACGGCCCTGATCAGGTACATTGCCCCCACAACTAGGGTACCAAAGATTGGGCTCGCTACCCAACCCCCTCTGCTCAGTGCAGCTCCCCTAAAAAAACAATATACCAACCAAACGGAGGTCTATCTTAGACGGGGAGTGGGGGACTCCCTGGGAGGGCCTAGCAGGGGCCCACCCGAAAGAGTACAAGGCGTTTGCTCAGTAAGTCCATGGTTGACAACGCATTGATGCTAATTATGCTTTTGCAGGTCTAGTTGAAGTAACGCTTCGAACCGCTAGGCAACTCCCCAACCAAGATTGCCCTCCTTGACTGGGGACTTGGGGGACTTGTACTTACATGAGCATTTGCAAGTATAATTAGCTATAATGAGCCACGCTCATGATACCGCCAGCGGTACCAACTACCGCCAACTGTGTGACCTACAGAAACACAGCCAAGCAGGCTACCGCCTGAGCCCCGACTTACCCCCAGAGCACCGCTGATGCGCCGCCACGCCAAGATAGCATCAGAAGCTCCAGAAGATGGGAACTGAAGCACATCAGTTCCACATCAAAAACATGGAAGAGCTCGGCCTCTTTCCCCACCTATAAAAGTGATAGGAGCATTTTAATGCGACGTTTTAACTGCATTTTCCTACTATTTCCTTATTAAAACCCTGTTTAGGAAAGTTTCCATTCTTCGATTGGGAAAGTTCCTATTTGTAGAAAGTTTCCATTTTTGTAGTTTCTATTTTTCATTTTTAGAAATTTTCCCATTTTCAGTTTAGGAAAGTTGCCATTTTTCATTTTAGGAAAGTTTCTATTTTTCTTATTAGTTTCTATTTTCAGGTCCTTGTCACAAATGAGCTGAAATGAGCTCACAAATGGAGAGAGAAGCTAGCCAACGTTGGAGGGAGACAAGATGAAGTACAAAGGGAAGCACAAATGAGCAGAAATGAAGAAATGAAGCTTTCCTGGTCCAACCAGGAAACCCTGTCCAGAAAAGGAAAGCTTGCCAAAACAAGACTCTTGAGCCAACCAAGAATGGAGATCGAATTAATGAAGTGACATGGCATGAGAAAAGCTTCTTGAAGACTCTAGATGATGACATATATGGCATAAAGGTGGCGCATGGAGGCCCAACAACTCTCAAGAATGAAGTCGATTTTCGGCAAATGGATCAAAGGCCCATAAAGCCCATGCAATTAGGGTTTTTGACGCATGATTAAACCCTAGGGAGAGTTTGCGGTCCAAAGCCAAGAGAGAAACAAGGGAGATGGCGTGAAAAATCAGAAATACAAGGAAGATTTCGGGGGAGATTTTTCTAGGGAGATTTTCTAGGGCTATTTTTATGGAAAGAAAATATACTTGGAGACCTACCTAGAGAGTTTGCCGTCCAAAGCAAGAGAGAAACTAGGGTTTACCGTGAGAAAAATCAGAAAATAAGAAGAGATTTTGATGGAGATTTCCTAGGGAGATTTTAAAGGAAAGAGAATATGTGTTGAACACAAAAAGCTCAAAAGGAGT
>JANPXK010000204.1:0-31652 GCA_024704745.1 Rosa lucieae | reverse complement strand
TTTCCCGATCCAAGGTTTGTACAAACTAATTCTTATATTTCTTATACACTAATTTTCTTATTAGGTAAGCTCTCCACCAGTAAGAAAGGAATTCAGTTCCTATTTTCCTAAACCGACTTGGATAACAAGATAAGAATCAAGAGTGCTTTTGAATTAATTATTGAAGCTTGTTAGGTTGGTTCTGGTTACTTAGTTTAGGAAATCTAATAATGATATGGGGATATGTTGTGGTTACGTCAACTATTTTCTAAAGAAAAAAAGAAAAAATCTAAGCAAAGTTAAGTTTGCCAGTGAGGAAATATATGTTAAGCATCTGGAGTCATTTATACTTAGTAAGGTAGTGCACATATAGAAATCATGTAAATGGTCGTCTTATCCATGTTTGTTATTCACTAGTCAATAATTGCATACTTAGAAATTACCAAGGGTTTAAATATGTCCACCATTACTCAGTCAAAAGGTGGATGAAAATTAACAAAGGCTGGTGGGCTGATTTCCTAGGTGGAAGTACTAAGTTGAAACCGCATACAAAAGTAAAATTTCTAATCCTTGCAACTGTTGATTAACACAGGTTGAGGATATCCTCTTTGCCGCTGGCGAGGCACTGTCGTTTTTGTGGGGTGGTGTTCCGGTGACTGCTGATTTGATTCTCAGAACTAATTATTCACTCTCCATGGCTTCTAAGTTTCTCATGGGAGATGCGAGTTTATCTCTCTCAAAACATAGCCCCATGGAAATGAATGAAGCTAATAAAGATCGTGATGACATGGTTCGAGAAGCAATTACTAAAAAGCTTTTTGACGATCTTCTATACAGTACAAGAAAAGAAGATCGCTGTGCTGGAACTGTATGGCTATTATCAATTACCATGTATTGTGGCCATCAACCAGCTATTCAGAAAATGCTGCCAGAAATTCAGGTTTTTGCTTGGAGAATTTCAGTCATCATTTAGCCATTCATATCTTTTTGATTCACCTTCTCACACGATTCAATTTAAAGAGTTATCTTCTCATACATTACAATACTCAAATGAAAGTGCTTTAATCATAGCCATCAGGGTATTTTAATCGCGGATGTAATGGGTCCATGGTCAAATATGGAATCAGCACTGTTTTCATATTCCAAATTTTTTTGTAAGGAGAAATAAAGTTCTGTTAGAACAAGTGAGCTACAAAAAAAAGTTGGTTGTGGATAAGGAATTCACAAATTCAAGACTGATTGGAAAATATCGTCATGGTGGTTGTCTTTATAACTGCAAGGATTTAAGATTTTACAGTTGATTAGAACACAAGATCTTCTACTCAAGGAAAAATGATCTTTATGTTGATCAATGAGAATATGACATTTGGTAGTGCAGTATCCTTACTTTTATGTCTTTGAGTTAAACCCTCTTTCTATGTTTAAATTCCTTCTGACATGTTCGTCATTTATAGAATATACTGTTGCTTCACCATGAAACTCATCTTTGTTTAATTCTTCATTTCCTCATACTATGAAAAAGTAAATTATTGTTATGATTTTATCGACATACATATCTAGTCTCATTCATTTATTAAAATCACTCATGTCTACCCTGAAGCTTATGGTTACGGGGAGGAAATTTATACAGATCAGTCATTTCTGATGAATATTTAAATTGACATGTGATGGATGTTGTAACTTGATGTATGAGATTATAAATTTTTGTGTGCATGTAGGAGGCTTTTTCACACCTTCTTGGTGAACAGAATGAACTCACGCAGGAGCTGGCCTCACAAGGGATGAGCGTTGTGTATGAAATTGGTGATGCATCAATGAAAGGAAACTTGGTAAATGCACTTGTAAACACTCTGACAGGTTCCGGGAAGAAAAAAAGAGCTATAAAGGTCAGTATATACATCTCTTTCTGTCTGTCTCTTTCTGTCAATCTGCAATACTTTGTATTCTTAGGCGTTTAGATTTTTGTTATTTAGCTTGCTGAAGACTCTGAAGTTTTTCAAGAGGGAGTTATTGGTGAAGGTCTTAGTGGAGGCAAACTCAGTACATACAAGGAGCTGTGCAATGTAGCGAATGAGATGGGACAACCAGATCTGATTTATAAGTTTATGGATCTGGCTAATTATCAAACTTCTCTGAATTCAAAGAGGGGTGCTGCCTTTGGTTTTTCAAAGATAGCAAAGCAAGCAGGAGATGCTCTGAAGCCACACTTGCGGTCCTTAATTCCAAGGCTTGTTCGTTATCAGTACGATCCTGACAAAAATGTGCAGGTATGAGATAAGTCGGTATTCTTCCTAAACTATGAAAGCTATGGATTCTTAACAGTGACAACTCTGTAACTTCTAACTCATCTGTGGTATCTGTTTCTCAATGTCAAATGATTATTAATTTGTCTTTCCTATATTCTTCAGTTAGTTGTATGTCATCCTTCATCTTTCCTTCTCTTACCAGTTGTCACGGGTTGAAAGTATCCATCTTTGTATTAACTTTCTGTTCATACTTTCATACGATGTATCTAGGATGCTATGTCACACATATGGAAGTCACTGGTGGAAGATTCAAAGAAAACCATTGATGAACACTTGGACCTCATTATTGATGACTTGTTAATACAATGTGGATCTAGGCTTTGGCGCACACGAGAGGCATCCTGTCTTGCCCTTGCAGATATCATCCAGGGCCGGAAGTTTGATCAGGTGATATAGATATCGTTTATATAGTGCAAATTGAAGTAGGTGGAATTAGGTGTAAATACTAGGACTTTTTTTTTATAAAGTTACGTTGCGTACATGTTTAAGATATAGATAACTCAGAGATCTTCTCCTGCACGAAGTTGTGCAAGCCCGACTTTACAGCACCATTTTTTCAATATCTCTCACCTACTGATAGGGTGATCCCCTGTGAAGTCCTGCTTGTGCAACTTTGGTCAATGAATTATACATTTATTTGTTTTCCTTGCTGTGGTCTAATTTATCAACTTATATAAGGTTACCCCATGGATTTTATTTTTTATTTTTCTCTCAACAATAAGAGATTAAAATTTGAACACTGGACATATATACAAAAGAAAAAGAGTGTTCTTAGAGACTTGGCGGAACTTTAGAAAAATTTGTTAGTTTGTATAGGTGTGTGCTCACAGACTTCCCGAACATGGCCTGTGTCTGTCCTGATCTAGTATTTATTTTTGCCATATTTTGAGTTTTGCCCCCTCAGTTCATACCTATATGTAGGTGCTAGTCTTCTCATAGCATTGGGAGTTAGTAAAAACTTTCATATTTCTATCCAGTCATTTTCTGTCATTGTTATTTATGTTGAGTGAGTACGCTGGTGATCAGCATAATTCCATATATACATCATTTGTTCTCTGTTTGTTCCTATATTGATAAAATCTTAATATGGTTTTTGTTGGCTCTATTTCTTTCTATTTTGTGGGGTTAAAAGGTTGGGAAGCATTTAAGGAAGTTATGGTCAGCAGCATTCCGTGCCATGGATGATATTAAAGAGACTGTTCGAAATTCTGGCGACAAGTTATGCCGTGTTTTAACTTCATTGACGGTGAGGCTTTCTGATGTCACCCTAACTGATGTATCAGATGCAAGCCAAACAATGGATCTTGTTCTGCCTCTCTTGCTTACAGAAGGCATACTAAGTAAAGTTGATAGTATTCGAAAGGCATCTATAGAGGTTGTTATGAAGCTTGCAAAGGTTAGTATTGTTCTTCTGCTTTATAGAAAAATAACTATTCACCTGTTAGCATTGCTTTATGATCAGTTAAGAAATATTTGGACTGCACACAAAGTTGTGTTCTCTAACAATGGCATTGCTTTTTTTTTTTTCTCTCTCTTTAGTTTTATTTTGTTTAACTTTGGTTTTGGAAATGGACCAACTTTATTTGCTCAATCGTCAGCAATCCAAACAACTCTTTTCCTATAGAAAAATAAAACAAGAAGTTAGCAGAGGCCCACTTAGAGAATACTCATACAAAGAAAAAAAGTAACAGAAAAACATACATGAGAAATAGACTACCCCTACTGTGGAAGTTAGAAACAACCGCAGTAGAACCTAAGTAACAACAGAGCCTTAGATAGTCAGACTTCCACATGATATGCAAGAAATGAAAGGTCCAAAAGCTATAAACACTTCTCAAGGGAAGTCGAGTATTTATTAAATACATTATGGAGTTGTCTTATAGGGGAATGCCATATGGAGCCCCAGCATAATATAATGCTTTCCATTTTACCAAGTAACAATACCTAACTAGCTGAACATTCCATGATATGATAAACTTCCAATTTCATTACATTTTGTTGAGGTGTGTTAACTGTACAGCTGGCTCCTTCAGCAAGGGTAAATGGTTTTATTACTAATTCCATTTAAGGGAACATATTCTTTTTTCCTGTTCTATTCTTGTGGCATGTCTAGCTACTACTATTTAGTCATTATAGGCACAGTTGACCACCGTACCTATCTGAGATTTAAAAATAGTTCTGTTGTTCATGCTTACCTAATTTGAATCTTATACAATAGAAAAAAAAGAAAAAGGGTTCTTTTAGTATCTCCAACATGTGTGTGTGTGTATTCAACCTTAAATGGTCAATCTTCTCTTGTTTGAATTAGAATTCAATTGTTATTGACAACCATCGTTTATCTTTTGATTTGTTTCAGGGGGCTGGTATTGCAATTCGTCCACATTTATCTGATCTAGTTTGTTGCATGCTGGAAAGTTTATCGAGCCTTGAGGACCAAGGGCTTAATTACGTGGAGGTAGGCAAGATTTTATTTGTAAGTTGTGTTTAGAATTTAGCTCATTCTGTCTTCTTATAGCTTTGTTCAATTTCGTTTTCCACTTCCAGTTGCATGCAGCAAATGCTGGGATACAGACAGAGAAGCTCGAAAGTTTGAGAATTTCGATTGCAAAAGGTTCTCCCATGTGGGAAACTCTTGATCTCTGCATAAAAGTTGTGGATGCAGGATCATTAGATCAATTGGTTCCTCGTCTTGGTCAATTGGTTCGATCTGGGGTTGGTCTCAATACAAGGTATATAATTATGCAACTTAATGTAGCACAACATAAGTAACAGACAATTAGGACCATATATGATTTATCTGCACTCCAATCACTTTCTCATGGTTTTTCTTTTCTAAAAATTAAATATCGGATGACTGGATCTTTTCTTTCTTTTCTCCTGCTGATAAGAAACATGCTTAAATAAGAGGAAATAAAAACTTATATTTCTACATTCTAAACACTGTGAACTGGTGGAGTTAGAAGTATCACTTCTGCATTTGTCATCAGCGCCAATAAATTCCCAAAACAAATTGTGCTCTTCCCAATCATGGATCTGTATATGGAAACTTCTGCACTGGATTGGAGTTTAAGAGGATTATGATTTACCATGTCTGCAAACTAGGCTTGCATCAAGTTCTTGATCTTCTGTTCACTTCATTTCTCAATAATATTGAGGCCTGAGTAGTACCTATCGGATGATACTATAAACTAGACTTTTCTCCCTTCATTAGGACCATGCTACCAGGCATGATTTTGATGCTTCTGCCTGGTATGGAACACTAATAGCCCTGTGGTTCAAGGATATTCAATTGTTCTGTAGCTGTGGGAGATATGCCCACATTAGCCAAAGTACGCACGACATGTGTTCTGTAGCTTTGGGAGATACGCCACATCATCCCAAGGTGGCATGACACTATCCAACATTGCCACACCAGCCTAAGTACGCATGACACCATCCAACATCTTGATTTTAACTGCCTCCATACCCATGATGTCAATTATAAAGCTGTCAGGCATATACCCATGTGCTCCAGTTGAACTATCCAAGCCTTCATCATCCTCGTTTAAAGTCGAAAAATTCTGCTTATATGCAACTCCACTTTGGTGGGTTGGGGGGAATGACTGGGTGGGGAAAGCTCTTCCATTCTGGCTCATGGTTTCTCTTTGCTATATGGTTCATCCGGGGAGAGATCGAGCTTGGTGGGAATGACATATGTAACCATGCTGACCCATAAACACGTTCTTCAAAGCACAATTATGTTTAAATTTGTACGCCTATGGATGTTAATATAAACATAACAGCCAAACACACAGGGAGACTAGGGAGACAATGAAAGGACATATAACAAGGAAAATGGATTATGTTTCATATTGGTAACCTTGCTGACTAGGGATCCATATATACACTACCCATAGCACAAATTGTTTATGCCTATGATTATGAACATGAGCCAGACTGCAGAACACAAAAGGAGACAATGAGAGGACATATGGTAAGGAACGTGAGAGGTGTCTGATACTCCAGAGTGTGAGACGCGATAAGAACTGGTGATGAAATATATAATTATAATATATGCATGGTAGCACTCTCCAGCATAATGTTACTTTTACTTATGAACTTTTCTTGATGAGCATAAAATCTCTGGATTAAATTTTGTTGTCTAACCTAATTATATTTCTTGCAAGTGTTAAACTCCTTATGTATACCACGTTCCCAAAGTATTAAGCCTTTTTAGCTGTAACAACTTGTTTGTATTACTGCACTCCCTCTGACAGCTTGGCCTCTTCCTAGTTCCCAATGTTAGAGGGTGCCCATCATATTTCAGTTAATATTAGGAAGTTGCATTTTCGTAGGATCTATTGCTTCCGCACATGTTTAGTTTTATTAGTACCTTACACTGGTTTGCAAAAGCTTGTTAAAATGTTTCCCAACATTGTCATGAGAGTTAACAACAGGCAATAAGAGCTGAGCTTGCATTGTTCTCTTCGATAACTTTGTAGTCTATTCCTAAGAATTTAAGCATTTTCCAGTTCTAGTTCAAAAGAAGTCCCTCCTACACTACCTAACATTAATGACTTGAGGAATACTCTATTAACGACTTATTGTATATATGGTGCAGGGTTGGTGTTGCCAGCTTTATTACCTTACTAGTTCAAGAAGTTGGTGTTGAAATCAAACCATATACGAGCAAGCTGCTGAGGCTGTTGTTTCCAGTTGTGAAGGACGAAAAAAGTGCTGCATCAAAACGAGCCTTTGCTGATGCATGTGCAGTACTTTTAAAACATACAGTAGCCTCTCAGGCCGAAAAGTTGATCGATGACACTGCAGCTTTGCATATTGGTGACCGAAATGCTCAAGTGGCGTGTGCGGTTTTATTGAAAAGCTATTCATCCAAGGCCTCAGACATTTTGGATGGATATCTTGCAGCTATACTTCCAGTAATTTTTATCTCAAGGTGTGGATATTACTGGTTCCTTTTATTACTGTTACAAGTCCAGAAAGAATATTCTCATTTTTTATGTGAAGGTTTCATAATTTTATTTATTAACATATGCCATATGAGTTTGAGTACAGTGCTCAGTTATCTTAGTAGGCATGACAGCTAAGCTATTACTTCAGTAAATTGTTAACATACCTTTCATTTTTGTATATGTTTTGTTAGACATTGAACATGCTGACTCTTGTCCTTAGAGACTTTCTAAAGACTATGAAATTTGGATTGTAACAGGAATTTATCAAATGGCTAGTTGAAGTTTAGTTGAAATCTCCTATGGCATTAGCTTTATTTGTTTATGTTTCCTTAATAGCCAACTGGGTTTACCTCTATGAATCAAATTCTGGTAGTTTATGTTGAAACATATTATTGTTCATATATTGTTGATTCGCCTTATAATCTGACATGTTTGTGAACAGATTTGACGATGACAAGTATGTTTCTGGCCTGTTTGAAGAGTTGTGGGAAGAGCATACAAGTAGTGAACGTGTAGCCCTCCAGTTATACTTGGCCGAAATTGTTTCTCTTATTTGTGAGAGCATTGCAACATCTTCTTGGGCAAGTAAAAAGAAGGTAAATGTTATTGCTTTGTTTTTACCCTGCCATCACTTTCTTTGTTTAGAAACTGCATTTTAATTAGTTTTATAATTCAAATATTGATATACATATTTGATGTCTCATTTTTCAACTTGCAGTCAGCCCAGGCCATTTCCAAACTCAGTGAAGTTTTGGGTGAATCTCTGGCTTCTTACTATAATGTCTTGCTCAAATCTCTTATGAAAGAGATTCCTGGTCGGTTATGGGAGGTAGAGAACAGATTCATTTATTTAAATAAGCAAGATGTTTTACTGACTGCTCTTTTCCACTTCTAGCCATAGCAGAGTATTTACTTAAAGTAATAGTTCTTTCCGCTGGTGTGGGCAGGGAAAGGAAGCTCTATTGTATTCAATTGCTGCACTTTCTGTGTCTTGTCATAAAGCAATTTCAACTGATGATCCTCATACTCTGAATGAAGTTTTGAGGGTATTATCTTCAGCATGCACGAAAAAGGCAAAGAAATATCGTGAAGCAGCTCTATCCTGTCTTGAACAGGTAATACTCCATTTTGGATCCGTGGTACCTATTTTTTTTTCTTTGCGTTCCCCAGACTAGGTGCACACTTTATGCTGTTGGCCTTGCTTCTAATGCATGAACAAATTTAGATAATCTATTGGTCTATACTCCTAATTTATAACAATATCTTAATTTCTTGATGGTTGTGGAAGAGTTGGATGTCGGGATGTTACTATAAGGTAAGGAAGGAACATTATAAGTAAATATATATATATATATATATATTTTTTTTTCACGGGAACTTTTTCAAGTTGGACCCTGTGCAGAACAGCAGTGTGGTTTTAGTTTTGTTTTAGCAGATATTAGAAGTGCAGCCATCTTATTTTAGCAGGGATGTTTCTCTCCTGGACAGGATGGTTTCAGTTTGGCCTGGTTTGAGATTGTTGGTATGCGATCAACAAGAACTTGCTAGGGTCTTAACTGAATTGTATTGTAATGGTTTTGCTAACGCCTGCCTTGTTTATTCACCTGAGATTGAAAGATTTATTTTTTGATTCACCTGAGATTGAAAGATTTTATTCCCGTTTAGTTATAAGATTATTTCAATGAAACTGTCTAAAGATCGAGGGGGTGCATGGCTTTGACTATATCAAATTTTATTCAATGAAGGTGATGTCAATTGGACTGGGCTTTAATTGCAAATGAAGTAGTTGAGGAGCTTTTAGGGAGAACAAGGAATTGTGGTTTTTCAGATCTATTTTGAGGAAACTTCTGCCCATTTTGATTGGTCTTTTCTGGATGACGTGATTAAAGTGAAATAGATTGTTTAGAAATGGAGGAATTTCCTTGCGGGTTTTCGTAGCTTCATTAACTTTTGAATGTTGAGCAATGGAAGACGGCTGGTAGATTTAGTGCCTGTAGGGGATAGGGTATTGAGATAGCTTATCATAGATTTTATCTTCCTGTTCCATTTCTCGAGTTGTTTATGTCTGGTTTATTCTAAAAGCTAGGCAGTGTGGTTTGGTTGAGGTGTTCCTGATAGGTAAGCATGTTGCACATGCATCTCGTCTTAAGTTTGCGTCTTGTACCATATCCTTCAGTTCCGAACAAGGAATTTTTTTGGTCATGCAGTTGAAATTGTTCCTTTTATTCTAATTTCTGGCGCAAAGATCAACAAGACAGTATTCTCGTGAGCCGGCAATCATATTTTACATCATTTCTTATTGTCATGATATCTAGCATTTTATCGGAAAAGGAAAAACAGAATGAGAAAATCATATTATTTTGCAAATGATTTGCATTACTTTTCGTATTGTGTAAACAAGTTATAATACTTGTTGTCTTTTTGATGCCTTTTTTTTTTATAAAAAAATTTCTTTATCGATAAGGTAAGTCAAGTTGTGTATTGCACCATATTCTTGTTGGTTTCAAGCACAAATGTTCTCATGCGGCTGTGCTTGTTCTATTTTAGACTAATTTCTGGCCTGAAGATCAACTTGACTGTATTTTCATGGGCAACCTTATTGTACAACCTTACTATTATTTATTTTTGTTGATAGTGCTTTATCTTGCAAAATTTTTATAAACAGTGAACATATTAAGTGCCTAAATCCTGATGTGATATTCATCATCTCTAAACACTGCCTCACATGCAACCTGGAGAACGTATAATCGCTTGTCAGGATTTCCAAGTCTTGCACAAGAACTTTTGAGATTTCGAGCCTCTCTAGCATTGCTGGTTGGCTCCGGGTCAGATGTTGTAATGTTAACATGGTATCAAATCATGCTATTCATTAGAACCACTCTGAGCCCGGGTTGGAATCATGATCGGGAGATTCATGCTGAGCCAGATGAATTCGATGAGGGAATTGGTCCTGTGTTCTCATTGTCACCCAATATGGATTCATGTGTGTAGCCCCACCTGGTTTGCATATACTTTGTGTTTTGAAGAATATAGAACCCCCCATGTTGGGAGCTCTAACCATTTAGGGTATAATAACATACAGAATATTGTCGTTCTTTACCCGTTGCCAATAATTTGGTGTAAACAAGATCTGGTATTGGTTGAATTTTCAAAGAAATGAAATGTCTGATGAATTTGAAATGTGATTTATTTTCCTGAGTGATTAATTTAGTCAACCCGAGTATCCTTTCTGATGATATTCTAATTCCAGTCTTTCCCTTTTCCTGTCAAACTAGTTGATTGTACAGCTTTCAGACTTTCCGTCTGCAGTGTACTGTGCGGTCCCCAGAATTACGGTTTAGTTGTATGCCTGCGTTCATATTCTTTCTTTAACTCTTTGGCGGGCCTTGGTGGAAAATATTCTGTTTCTGCTTCCCATAACAATATTTAAGCAAAGTTCTTAACAGGTCTGTTAACATAGTTTTCCTTTTTGTGTCTGCTTTCAGGTTGTAAAAGCCTTTGGTAATCAAGAGTTCTTTAATGAGGCATTTCCGTTGTTATACGATATGTGTAATGCTTCCACTCTCGGTGTTTCTGGGAAAGCAACTTTGGCTGGCAATGGTGCTAAAGCAGGTTGGTATAACTAAGAACTATGCAAGGATAAACATGGAGTTCACTTTGACTTTCTGATACATTTTATGAAAGAACTTAGATATACAACATATTGGAAAAGTGTAGGGTGCGGAAAGGGAGGGAGGGGGGAAAATCGTCAATGATTATTCCCCACTGGCCACATACTCTTAGAGGTTATCCAAGAGAAATAAGCATCAACATGCCTCTGCATGTATAGTCAACTTTATTCTATGGAAACAATCTAGTAAAAATTCCTTGCAGTCATGCTTTTTATACTGCAGTTGAACTTTATATCTTTATATTGGATGTTAAGCTTTAATTTGTAAGATTAGCAGTATGAACATATCTTTCTTTGCAGAAGAGGATCAAATTGAGCAGGTTCCTGTTTCACATGAGAAAATCTTGGACTGCATGACCGCTTGCATTCATGTGGCAATATAAAAGATATTGTTGAACAACAGAAGAACTTGATGCATGTGTTGACTACTGCTCTGTCACCTGGATTTCCATGGACAGGTACCCTCTTGTGGTGTGGCCCTCTTTTGTTTTGTTTTTAATTATCTTTACAAGACTAAACCTTTGGTATTTGATTTTCGTGGCAGTCAAAATATCTGCCCTTTCATTGATAAAGGAACTTGTTTCAAGTGTCCAGAAGGTTCTGGGTGACTCCAAAGAAACTTATGCTCATGCCAACATAATTTTGTTAGTTCAGGAGGTAGGCGAGATTATTCATCCTTTATATATCTCCATGCAATATGTAAACTCTTATTTTATTTATTTATTCATCCATTTTTTCTCACTGCTTCTGTTCAGTTGTTTCACTCAGTGGCACCTCAAGTTGTCGAATGCATAAGCACAATTAAAGTTGGGCAGGTTTGTGACCTTTTTCCTCTGTTGGTATCTTGTGTACATTACATTCGGTATCCTGTTGTCCATTGCTTTAAAGTAAATATCAGGAAATCACAAGTAATGGATCCCCATGTGTAGTAAACATATGTAAAGATTATGCCCTACCCACCACTTTATTAAATTAGACTCTGGATTGACCTTAATTTTCATTCTTAATTTTACTCATCTTTTATTGGAATGGAAAATACAAAAGCTATCTAAATCTGAGAACCCTACTAAAGTTAACTTTGTTTTTTTTGGTACAATGGGGGGAGGCGAAACGTTCTACATTCATTTTTTTTGTTAGAATTTTTTTCAAATGCATTTATTTTTCGTATAAATTCATTGAAAAATAGTAAATTTGTTTGCAAAACCTTACCAACCACCCTCTTGCATATCTTCTTTTTCTTTTCAACCGTTGCATTTTAATTTGTTTTCCACCTTTCTCTTGCTACTTTGGACTGTCTCAATGATTCTTTTTTAATTTTTTTACTGTCCTTTACCTGCAAGTTAATGAATATTAATTTAGCAACTAATAATTACCCGAGATTTAGATGATTTCCGAAAAACTTTTGCCGTTAGTAAGACGTAATTTTGACCTGAAAAGATACTACTTGGCTTTAGTTATTAATGTATGTTGCATTTTGTGTCCTCATTTATAGGTTCATGTAACTGCTTCAGAGTGCCTTCTAGCGATCATCACGCTTTATGGAGACCTTCGGTCAATTGACTCTACTAATGTACAATTTGAGGGTACGCTTCTGCATCTGTACGAAGTGGAGAAAAATGGCGAAGCAAAGTCCTTGTTGAAAAAATGTATGGATACCCTTGAAAACTTAAAACTAGAATGCCCGAGATAACTGAATTTTTATGCAAGTAGTCGAAGCCAAATTCGTGATCCCATTAATTATCATAGAACCAAATCTCATGTATGAATAGCATTACACTGCAACTATAGAGAAACGTTAACAATCAATCTACATTCTCGTACTTGTGGATCTATTTCATACACCTTTTAAAATTTTCTTTTCTTTTAATTCAGCTTTATTTGGCCAAATGTCTTAACTATCCTTCTTTCGCAATTCTCTCTCACATTCGCCATTTCAAATATCAAAAAGCAACTAAAGTTTAGAAAATCAATTTTCAATTCCTAGGATAAGCAACTGATGATAAAAGTTGAATTTCAGTACAAAATTCAGAAAAGAAAATTAAGAAGGAATTAGAATGAGTGAAACTCACCCTCATCAACTCTCTGAAGATGAAGGAGAGGAGAGATAGGCGGTAAAAATGAGGGACGATCGATGATATTAGGCGTGGATTAAATCCTCTACGACAGTTTTTTCTTTTGATTCGTGGGCCAAGAACTTAGTTCGGCTACATGACTTAAGAGAAATAGAAATAGAATTGCAAAAAAGAGAATAGGCAAGACATTTTGTCAATATGAAGCTGAATTTTTTTATCTAAACGATGTTCATGTGAGACCACATATGAGAAGTGGTTTGAGGAATAAAATGATGAGAATAAGAAACAACTTTTAGAAGAACTCATAAATCCAAGTTCTACATTACTTTGGGAACTACAAGTGAAAACCAATAATCAGAGGCGTCCACGTAAAGAAGATACTTCGACTTGTCAGTTGCTTTCTACCTATGCCATGAGAGTCATTCATTGGCTCCTACACTTGTTTCTGAGCCTCCTAGAAAGAAATTGAAGAACCTTTCAAAGAATCAATAAGAAGCAGAGACCAAAAGGTCACAAGTACGCAAGAAAAGGAAAAGTAAAGAGTTAAAAATTCAACTGCATTCTGTATGTGGTTTCTTACAGTTTGCTTACTAAACCAGTTATTTTTATTATTCAAGTGCCTAAACAACACTTGCTCGGTGATAACACATAGATTGAGTATGAATATACAACACTGTTTATTTTTATGTATCCACAATACATTTAAACCAAACTATCTTGGTATAGATAGAAACTATGGTGAACAGAGTAGCTAGCCGTACCTTTATTATAACAAAATTAGTGCACATGGGCTTTGGACTTTTTCCTTATTCCATGAGTAAGTTTCAAGCTTTTCCGTTCATTTAGGAAGTTGCCTTGGGCAATATAAATCCTTCAAAGATTGATTAATCAATATGCTTATAAATACACTTTTTTTTTTTTTGGATATGCAGCATTGTGCCATTTAGATAATTGTAATATACCACGACAACATGCTATATGTCTCTCTTCAATGTAATATGTGACACTGTACTTATGAATGATATTCATAATCTCATGTCTCTATAAAAAGATAGTGGTTCATGATAATCCCATTTTATGTCAATGAATACCCTTTTTACTTTTAGGGTTTCCGAGGTCCATAATGTTTCATCATGTCTAAAATATTATTGAAATTTTCTCTTTCTAATGTGGCCAACTTTGTTGTCAAAACACGTTGTTTCATGTCAACTGGTTAGCCTTTTAAGCTAATTCCTACCGTGGAATTGCCACATGGATCTCATTGCTCCACGGGTTGCACACATTAACTTCATTTATTTACCTTTAATCATCCTTTCCTCGCTCATTTTCTTCATGTCTTCTCCTGTGCTCTAATTGCTTCATAATTGCCTCAGATTCTTTTACACCTCCATTTCCATATGAACCAACAACTAAATATGAAGAACACATTCCATTGAATATTACTAAAATAGCACCTTTTTTTTGCATCAAATTGGCAATAATCCAATCTCTCCATCCCAAAGTAAAGGTAATCTGCATTGTATTAGGAATGGGAAGAGTTGACCAAACCTGTTGAGCATTAAGACAATCATGTAAAGATGGACCATATTCTTAGTATTTCCGGAACACAAGCTACAAGAAGGGAACTGAGCAATATGCCTTCTAAATCTTTGTTCATTCGCGAGTAGATTCCCCTGCACTAAGATCCATAAAAAGACCTTTAATTTTTGTGGGATAGCAAGAGACCAAATTTCATTTCACCTGAACTTATGAGCATTTTGATCTCTGCATAATTGATAATAGGCTGACTTGACTGAGAAAATACCATTGGTACTACCACCCCATATGAGTTTATCATTTGAGTACTCCATGGACACAGGAATATTAGTGATGGTATCAATTATTTGAGATGGTAAACAAGTTTTGAGCAAATCAATATTCCAATGACCATCCTGCAAAAATTCATCAACAATAGCACTATCATTAATAAGGCTAGTGTCCGTAACGAAATGTCTAAGAGCTCCAGCTGTAGACCAACTGTCATTCCAAAAGTTGATTTGAGTTCCACTTCCCACTCTCCAGCGAAGACCAAGCTTCAACAAATTAGCACCAAAGACTACACCAGACCAAGTACTAGAGTAATTCTTAGGCTTTTCATATGTAGGAGACAACAGCGATGCATTATGCAAGTACTTGTCCTTGTAAATTCTACACCATAATCCTTTATCACCCTATAAAATCCTCTAGCTAGCTTTCGCAATCATAGCTTGATTCATGCTTGCAGTCTTCTTAATCCCTAGACCACCATCACTCTTAGGTTTACACACAGCTTCCCAGTTGAGGAGATGGACTTTCCTTTTTTGTTCAGTATCACCCCATAAAAATATCTATTCAGTTGTCCAATTTATCACAAATCACAAATATGAATAGGTAATTTTGCAGTTTGCATTGAGTAAATACGAATAGAAGAGCTAACTGCTTGGATAAGAGTTAACCGTCCCGCCATATTCAAGGTCTTGCTTTTCCAGCTAGCAAGCCTAGCTTGAACCTTATCGACAATCCATGAGTAAGTATCTTTGTTAACTCTACCATGAAGTAAGGGCATACCAAGATATTTTCCAAGGTTATCAGTTAAAGGTGATCCACAAACAATACTTATCTCACCAGCAATATATCTAGGAATATTAGGAGAACAATACACAAGGGATTTCTCAAAATTGATAGTTTGTCCCGACAAAGCACAAAAAATATCCATGCATTTCTTTAGAGTCCTAGCATGATGCACACCAGCTTCAGAGAATAAAATAAGATCATCTGCAAAGAACAAATGGGAAACACAAGGGCCAGACTGGGAGGAGGGAATAGGTTTCCATTGATCCACTTCAACTGCAGAATTGATTAAATGTGTCAACTTTTCCATGCAAAGAACAAAAATATAGAGGGACAACGGATCCCCTTGTCTAATACCTCTACCACCATAGAAAGAAGTCAATAGTTCACCATTCACAATAATCTGATAACTTACATATATAATGCAACTCATGATCAGCTTGATTAGTAATGGAGGAAGTTGGAGTTCAAATAATACATGTTCAATAAACTGCCAGCTAAGCTTATCATAGGCCTTGGACAGATATATTTTCCATGCCATGAAACCCTTAGCTCCCTTAGTATTTTTGCATTTATGCAGAATTTCTTGTGCATTCATAATATTATCAGAGATATGTCTACCAGGTACAAAGCTAACCTGATTGGGGCTGATCCAGCTACAGAGCAAAGGTCTAATTCTTGCGACAATAATCTTGGAAATGATCTTGTATAGGGTACAACATAAGCTAATTGGTCTGAACAATTCCATATGCTGAGGGCTTTGAGTTTTGGGTACAAGAGTAACCAGAGTATGATTTAGTCCATCCGGGATAGTGCCAGATGAGAAAGCATTGCTAATTAGCTGAATGATAGCTGGAGAGAGCATATTCCAATGCTGTTGATAAAATAAAGCATGAAACCCATCTCATCATGGAGTTTTCAGTCCACCGATATTGAAGAGGGCATTATGAATATCACTAGCAGACACAGCTCAAGTCAGTCTTTGATACTCATTGCTAGCAATTGCTAGAAAGAGCCAAGATATGTGAAATCTTATATCAGGTAGATCTACTGCAGAAAACAAACTACGGAAAAAAACCATAGCCTTTTGCTTCATAGTTGCAGAGTCATCAGACCAAACACCATTTGCATCAAATAAACCATCAATCTTGTTTCGTCTTCTTCTAACCATTGTACGTAGTTAGGTGGAAAAATTTAGTATTCCTGTCTCCATCCTTCAGCCATTTGTCCCTAGACTTTTGTTTCCAAAATAAAGCCTCCGAATCTCTAAGTCTTTCATACTGAGCAATGAGAGCCTTCTCCAAATTAATCAGAAATGGATTATCATATCTTCCTAAGCTTCTTTGTATGCCACATATCCGAGCAACCAGTCTGCTCTTCTGTTTAAATATATTCCCGAAAACATCTTTATTCCAAGAAGATAAGGAAGTAGCAAGAGTAGCAATTTTATTCAAAATGGTGCCATGGCTGTTATTCCAATTGCAATATACCATGACAACATGCTATATGTCTCTCTTCAATATAATATGTAACACTGTACTTATGAATGATATTCATAATCCCATGTCTCTATAAAAAGACAGTGGTTCATGATAATCCCATTTTATGTCAATGAATACCCTTTTTTACTTTTAGGGTTTCATCATGTCTAAAATATTATTGGAATTTTCTCTTTCCAATGTGGCCAACTTTGTTGTCAAAACACGTTGTTTCATGTCAACTGCTTAGCCTTTCAAGCTAATTCCTACCGTGGAATTGCCACATGGATCTCATTGCTCCACGGGGTGCACACATTAACTTCATTTATTTACCTTTAATCATCCTTTCCTTACTCATTTTCTTCATGTCTTCTCCTGTGCTCTAATTAGCTACATAATTACTTCATATTCTAAGAATGCACAATATCACTAAAAGATCGGAATTAGAAGCAAGAAGTTTAAAAATCTATGTAGAAAACTAACATTTGAAGCTGAGAGATCATTTGATTGATATGAATGGAAAATGTCTAAGTACTTGATGTCATAACAAGCACACATGTAAATATTTAGATGCACATTAACTAGCACAATAGCTTATGTTTTAGTTGCACTTTAACAAATGCAATAGATTCATTCACTAATTATTAACTATTGGCTACTTCTCATTTGGTTGACTTCGTTCTTGACTTTCTTCTATCCTTTGGAGCAAGTCCACCAGTTGGGTTTCTAGGTTAGGGTTTCTATTCACTGCTTTTTGATGTTTGTTTTCACCCATTGGGTTAGGTTTTTGGGGCAAGACACTGTTTATTTACTTATTCTATTAATATAACATTATACCCGTACGATGTCCAGAGTAACATAACGTGAATGAAGAGAATAAAAAGTAAGGAAACTGAGCGCAACAATTTTTGGATTATTATTGTGTTTCTGATCCACTCATTTTTTGTCTTTTCTAAGTTACTTTTTATTTGATTTCCAAAAAATAAAATAAAAAACTTAAAAATTTATTTAAAAATTTTGGTAGTTTTTTTTTTTTGTAGCAAATAGGGCCTAAAAGGCCTAAACATAAACAAATAAAAGACTAAGAGTTATAACAGGAACTAGATCTCCTAGTTCTAGCAATAGTAGTGACATCATGCAAAAAAGCTTGAGGAGCATAAATAGGAGGGTCTTCAAAAAAAAAGAGAGACCAAGATCATGGTTGATACTATTTTTAGCCAAAGCATCAACAGTCATGTTGTTCTCGAAAAATATGTGTGAGCTGAGCATTTTGCATACAAGATATCAGATTAATGCAGTCAGTAAGCAGAGAGCCAAGGGGATGAAGGGAAAGGTCAGCCTGCTGAATTAATTGGACAAAGATAGTAGATTCTAACTCAAATTCTAAATTTAAAATACGAAGACTTGAGCCTAATGTTAAGACAATAGTAGATACCTAAAATTCCAGCATCAAAGATTTCACCAGTTCCTAATTAAGTTAATCTAAAAACAAGCAATCCAATTCCCAACATGATCTCTAATTACTCTCCCAGCACAAATTTTCCCAGAATTAGCAACTCCATCAATATTAAGCTTGCAAAAATTCACAAGAGGCTTTTTCCTTGAATTAAGCTAGTGTAATTATACATACTAGAACCATTAGCCTTGAATTGAGTACTCTTCCATTGCTCATTATAGTCCGAAATAGTTTTGTCAGGACATATACGAATAGAGAAGAAAGGATCAAGTATCTATTTGTTTCTCCACTTCCAAATTAAACTAGCACACAAATACAAAAATGTAGGAGATATTTTTTCTTGTTTTCTTTATGGTGCGTTTGGATGAGAAAATTGTGATATTCGTAAAAATTTATAATAACAAATGATGGAATCTACAACTCTATTAATAAAAAAAATCCATTAATTGCAATTTCTATTGCTTGGTTGTATCTATTTAGGAATTAGAATGTGTTATTAAGAAAGTTCAAAACAAATAAAAAAGCCTTGTTTTGGAAATAAAAATTGAATATGCAAAGGAATTCATAAATGACATCTATTAAATGAGGAATTTAGACAATGAATTCCTTTTTTTTTGTTTTTTTCCATAGAGAAATTTAAAATTTCCAATCTGATAATGTCAAACGAGGGAATCGACTTCTAATTGAAATCCTTAATTTCAATTAAATTTCATTATTTTTTCACTCATCCAAACACACTTTGGAGGTTAAAATTGAATTTGTCCCTTTTGGGTGATGACTAGTGATATATCGAAATCAGCATGGTTTCCAAGTCTTAAATTCCTGCATCTAAGTGTATTATCCTGATATGGAACAAATGAAGAATCTCTTATCTTTCTTCCCTGTGCTCGAAACAATGATAATTGATGGGATCGGGAATAACAGGGTCACTACTCTAGAAAATTCTGATACTTATACTTTCCAGGTTGATAGGGCTAAAATAAGCTTTCAATTTACACTCTCGTTGTAGTCTTTTGATTGTAGTAGAATGGTAAAGCGATCATTCTATGTGATAATTGATGGGATCGGGAATAACAGGGTCACTACTCTAGAAAATTCTGATACTTATACTTTCCAGGTTGATAGGGCTAAAATAAGCTTTCAATTTACACTCTCGTTGTAGTCTTTTGATTGTAGTAGAATGGTAAAGCGATCATTCTATGCCAAAGATTTGAGGGAAAAGATTGATGGGATCGGGAATAACAGGGTCACTACTTAGTTCAAGATTAAAGATGTCCGAACTAATTGAATACTTGTGCCAGAAATTCTTCGAATTTGTTCGTCATTTCCATAAAGTATATAATTTACAACTCGGAGTTCTAGATTATCCCTTTCCCGCAATGGATCCTGGGGGAAAAGTGTTGCTAAATTTATACCGTCCGCAATTTCATATATGATTACAGGTCAAACCAAAACAAAATACTTTTTCTTGGTGGGTGTGATCCATTGGACATAAATCCAATTGTTCTGCTTTTTTGATTCCTTAGAATATGTTCCTGGCGGTATCAAGATGTAGAAAATTCTAATACTTATACTTTCAAGGTTGATAGGGCTAAAATAAGCTTTCAATTTACACTCTCGTTGTAGTCTTTTGATTGTAGTAGAATGGTAAAGCGATCGTTCTATGCCAAAGATTTGAGG
Organism: Rosa lucieae; assembly: GCA_024704745.1. Taxonomy (NCBI): domain Eukaryota; kingdom Viridiplantae; phylum Streptophyta; class Magnoliopsida; order Rosales; family Rosaceae; genus Rosa; species Rosa lucieae. Next base: position 11,470 of record JANPXK010000204.1, on the reverse strand, counting down.
GACACTTCTAACTTTTCACGTTGTACCTATAAAACACATACAAACAAATAAAACGTTAGTAAACAAATTAAAAATTAAAACAAACTCTAAATAAAACACAAAGATAACGTCTAAACTAAAACACAAACGAAAACCAAACTAAAGTAAAGAAAACACATGAAAAAACAAAAGAAAGCAACGAAATCTTGGGGTTTTTTTATGTTTAGAAAATGAAAACAATTAAAGTAAAAGCTTTAGATTTATTATGAAGATGGACGATGTGAGCCCCGGAAAAATGTGTCGAGTTTAGTGGAGATCGTACGAGAAATTGTTTAACGATCTCGATAAACGTCAAAGTGCTCGAGAATATTTTCAGAAAATTACACAAGATGGAATTCTGGATTTAAGGATTGAATGATAAAGTATACGACATGACGAGTTCGTGGGAATTTTCCTGACCTCCGAGCTATTTTCGGTGATTTTTGGAAGTTTTAGATTAAAGAAAAATATTTTGGAAAATGAAGTATCAACCTGGCGCGATCCCAGCCATCCATAATTCCACCGATTGATCACAACCGTCGGATGTTTACATAGTTGCTAGACCAGATCAGATTGATCTAGAAGACGGGAGAGCAGGTCGAAGCTTCTGACCAGAACGTCGTCCTTCGGCCACAACACAGCGGCGGACCAGCGGAAATAGATTCATCTCGTCGTCGTCGTCACGCATGTGGCCTCTGATCGTCCATGCAATTGACGAGGCAGAAGAATTGAAGGTGAGAAGATCCGAGCTTTCTCTGGAGAGTTCTGAAATTTCTGGGGACTCCGGCCACCTTCTGGGCTGCATTTGGTATGAAATCTCATCTCCTCGTCATACTCTACAAGCCTGTACAATTAGATTTTGAATTTGATCGAGTTTTGACAATTTCGTTTCCGGGTTCCTCTCAGCTTCGACGCCGTCACAGACGTCGGCGACTTCCCCGGCCTTTCTGGCTTCGTCTCCTGCTGGATTTCAGGTTTAGCCGAGATGGTGTGAAGTTTTTTGGGTTTTAGTTTGAGGAATCACTAGTTCACCACCATTCCATCTTCGGTAGTGAGCTCAGGAAGCTGAGTTTGGGTCTATTCAAGGGATTGCCGATGTTGAAGGTATAATCTTGAACTAGATTCTTGTGTTGGCTATGCGAGCATGCGACGTTGTTTGCATGTGCAGAGAGGGTTGGTTGTAACTTGTAACTTGTAACTTGATTTGAATTGATGAGGTTGTGTGGTTTGGTAATTTAAGATTGTTCCGGTTTTGCAAGTTATTGCCTTGTTGGTGTTGCTAAGGCAGGTTATTTGAAAGAGAAAATATTTCAAACAGTACCCGAACTTAGGCCGACTCCTGACTTCAGTACCCGACTATACAAAACTATCACTTTGGTACCCCAAGTTTTAATCCCGACCCAAGAAAGGTACACGCCGTTCACGATGGCGTTAAGAGCCCAGCCACGTGGCAATACATGAGGGGCAATTTCATCTCTTCGATTACCCTAGAGCCTTAAGTGAGTTCCGTCCCGTTCGACCTTTCTTAGTTTGAATTCTTCCAAGTCCACAGCCGCACAGAGAATCCAGCAGAGAAAGTGAGAGAATCTTACAGACCTGAGTGAAAGAGAGATTCGAATCTCAAACCAGATCTTGAAGAGGGGTCAATGGCTAATTATTGGAGATATTTCCGGCTGGATGGGGATCTACCTATGTTTTCAGGAGGTAAGAAAATATTCTCCCTTTCTATGAGCTGTCGCTATTTTAGGGTTTGTGGTCCAAAAAGATTTGATTTTTTATGGAAGTCAATGTTGTTGACTAGGGTTTGTCTAGGGTTTAGAGTTTTATTTTGTCTTCTCATGCATTGGGTTTAGGGTTTGATGTCGGCTATTCTAATAAATTAGGGTTATTGGTCTAGTGGCTGGGTTAGTGGTGAAAGTGAAATCCCAACCTTGGTCTGGGTTGTTTAATGGTGTTTAGAACTGATAAATGATTTTAAAACGCATACCGGTATAAATGGTAGGGAGTAAAGACAAAGAAGAGGTAGTTGAATAATCAATTTGGTTAGGCTTGAACAACATTGAATATGTTTCCTATTTTGGATTATAACGGCTGGTGTTGTAAAATTGCAGTTGGAAATTTCACCGTAGCAATACATCATGGAGGAAGGTTCTTCTCACATGGTGGAGTGAATAGGACATACATGGGAGGGGAGGAAGTGGTCTTTGTTGATGGGGTTGATCCGAACAAATTGAGTGTGACAGGGTTTAATTATTGGGCTTGGGATTTGGGGTATCAAGCTGGCCCAGTTGCTTACTGGTTTAGGATACCCAGAAGTCAAGAGGGTATTGGATATTTACCTATAGTCACTGATAAAGACTGTATGTACATGGTTAAATTCATTCCTGCTATTCAAAGGCTGCTGCATGTGTACATTGTTTGCTTAGAGGCAAGAAGGCATTTTCATGATTATGTGTTAGATCATTACGATGATAACATAGATCATACTCTGTTATTTGGACATACAATTGATGATGTGCAATTGCCAGATGTTGAGGGTGTTGAAGAGGTCCCAAAGGATGTAGATGGTGAAAAGGATCCCGTGGATGTAGATCCACTAGATGTAGATGATGATGAAGAGATTCCTCTAGATGGAATTATGCCTGAAAACTGGGAATATTTTGATGATGGGCCTGAAGTGCAAAGCAATGGTCCAGAAATAAGTGAAGCTGCTAATGGGCCTGAAGTGCAGAGTGGTGGTCTATAGTCAACTGAAGGCAATGGGCCTAGAGTTAGAGCTCAAGCCCATGGCCTAACTATTACAACTGCAAGAGGCAGAGATCATCAGGCATCCACTTCAAGACAAAAAGATAAAGGGAAGCAGAAAGTTGTAGAGGAAGAAGTTTGTGTTCCAAAGAAAAAGCATGGTAGGCCAAAACAGAGGGGCACTAGGAGGTATGATACGAGGTCTGGTGGTGAATTCTCAAACCTGGTTCAGTATGATTGGAGCAGTATTAGTAGTGATGATTCTGATGATCCAAACTGGGATGGGATTAGGGATAGTGACTTCAAGTTGGTTTCTGAAGATGATGAAGTAGACTTTGAGGCACATGTGGATGGTGATCCCGAACATGTAGAGGAATGGAATGACATGGGATTCAGAGGCAATATATATGATGATGATGGTACTGCTAGTGATGGCTTTCCAAGCCTGCATGGTTCAAGTGATGAGTCTGGAAAAGATGGGGGGGGGGGGGGTATCCACTGAAACACAAGAGGAGGTTCTCGAGGTGGAAGGAATTCAACCAGAAGTATGATATGAAGAACCCCCATTTTGAACTAGGTATGGTATTCCCCAACTCAAGCATTTTCAAGAAGGCAATCCGGAAGCATGCGGTACTCACCAAAAAGGAACTGCGATTTCCAAAGAACACTAGAAGAAAGGTGAAGGTGGTCTGCAAGACATCTAAGGGCCTTCACTGTCCATTCTATATATGCATCTAGTCCAGATCCTGACACTCCGGAAATGACAATCAGACTTTCAGACCTGAACATAAATGCAGTAGTGTTGGAGGTAGGGTTTATCACATGCACGCCCCATTCATTGCTGATGAATATGAAGACTTCTTTAGGAATGATCCCAATTGGACAAGGGAAGGGATCCAAAATACAGTTGGGAAGGAATTTGGAATCGATGTAGGATTCCAAAATGTGTTATAGAGCTAAGAGAAGGGCAAAGAAGTTGGCTCAGGGTTCATTTGAAGACCAGTATAATATGCTTGAGAGTTATGCCAATGAATTGAAAAAGAAAAACCCTGGAAGCTCAGTGTGGATCCAAACAGAATTGGATGGTGATGTCACAAGGTTCAAAAGGATCTATATATGCTTGGAGGCACTGAAGGTTGGATGGAAGGCAGGTTGTAGGCCACTCTTAGGGCTAGATGGATGCCATTTGAAGGGGGTTCAGAAAGGTCAACTATTATCAGCTGTAGGCATAGATAGGAATAATGGGATTTATCCCATTGCATGGGCAATAGTAGTGAGAGAAGCAAGGGATAGTTGGACCTGGTTTTTAGAGTTGTTGAGGGTTGATCTTCAAATTCATCATTCAGTCCATTATGCTTTTATTTCTGATAAGCAGAAAGGCCTAGAGCAAGCCATTAAGGACTTGTTCCCATTTGCAGAACACAGGCATTGTGTTCGCCATTTGCACAATAACTTCAAATCTGATGGTCACAGTGGACTTGAGCTAAAACAAAAGCTCTGGGCAGTTGCAAGAGCCACCACCATCAGACAATATGAGCTTGCAATAGACGATATGGCTAAATCTTCAAGTTTTGCGTGGAAGTGGTGCAAGGATAGGCCTGCAGTTCATTGGTCTAAGTCTCATTTCAAGGAGCAGTTCAAATGTGATATACTTCTAAATAATCATAGCGAGTCATTCAATAAGTCAATTCTTCCAGCAAGAAAGAAGCCAATTCTTGGCTGTTTGGAGGACATAAGGACCATGACTATGGTGAGATTAGACAATAGAAGAAACTCGAGGCCAAACTGGAAGTGTAGGGTGGGACCTAGAGTGGAGAAACTCCTGAAAAAGAATGCTGATTGGAGCCATGACTATAGACCTTTAGAGTCTAGCAGTGTGAGGTTTGAAATCCAAGGCAGGGGTGTGGGTTATCAATCTGGTGTGCTATCACATCACTCAGTGCAGTTGGACAATCATTCCTGCACTTGCAGAAGATGGGACCTCAGTGGTCTTCCATGTGGCCATGCAATTGCAGCCATATATTCCGAGGGGCAATCACCTGATGAGTTTGTACATGACAGTTACACACAGGATAAGTACATGAAGGCCTATGAGCCAGTCATCAACCCCATTGCTGGAGTGCAAGAATGGGAGCTCATACATAGGCCAATTGCACCCCCATTATATATGGCACAACTAGGAAGACCTAAAACCAACAGAACCAAAGCACCAGGTAAACTTTTTTTTCAAGTTTATATATGTTTAATGTGTAAACTCTGTATTCATGGCTAACTGCATAATCATTTGTGTAGGTGAAGAAGAACCTCCTGCTGATACTGAGAAATTACCAAGGAGTTACTACTCTCAAGTGAAGTGTGGCAGATGCCACAAAAAGGGGCACAATGTTAGAACCTATTTAAGAAGGAATCAGGTATTACATTAGCTTTCATCGACCATTTTTATGAATGGGCCCAGGAATATGAATTATAATGTATATTGTGTCAAATGCAAGGGAATGTGGAGAATGAGCAAATGCATGGGAATGGGGGAGCTGTGAATCAGCAGCAGCAACCCCAAGCTCAAGGTAATGGGGGGGGGGGGGGGGGGCTGTGAATCAGCACCGACAGTAGCCCCAAGCTCAAAATGTTGAAGCTACTCAGAATCATCAGCAACAACACCAGGTTTCAATAGAGGATGTTGAGGTTCCAGCTCCTGCAGAGCCACCACAGGTTAATTCTGAGACTATTACTGGACCTGTGAATGTTGATTACTTCAATGTAATGCCATCACAAAATTCCACCAATAATGGTCAGCAGACACAGGTATAGTTGTGTTGTTGTGGTCTGCAGTTGAATTTGATTAGTAAGCTAGCATTTATGATGTTTTGGAATTGTTATTTTCAGGTAAATCAGCAAACTGGAGCCTCCTCCAGGCCTCTATTTTCAGGAAAAAGGTTCAAATCCCCAGCAAGAAGAATCAAATTCCCAAAGAACCTACACAAGAGTCTACTTCTAGCACTGCCTCTAGAACTGGAGTAAGAAGGCTAATTAGAAGTCTGAGGCGATTAGGAAGATTGAAGAATGCTTTTGGAACCCACTGTTTTTTGTTTTTGTGTACCCAACTATTTTCTGATGGCATTTACTTTCTTAGATGGAAACATTCAAAAATGTCTTGTTAATTGCTTCTTGTAAGCATTTTGTGTAATAGATGGGTGCTCAGTGGTTTGGACATGTTTATGATGAATATGCATCTATGAAAGTATTTGATTAGCTTTATCCTTTCTGGTTCTGGTAATTTTTTGTTTGTCTTTTGTGAATCAAGTTGGAGGAAATTAGTTGTCATCTGGAGCTAATCACACTCATATGCTCTATTTTTGTAGGGAATTTTAATTTGGCGGGAAATTGCAATAGGATCAGCGACTAGTTAAGATTGGCAGGAGTTATCGAAGAGACAAAATTGAGCCTCATTTAATGCCATGTGGCTGGGCTCTTAACGCCGTCGTGAACGGCGTGTACCTTTCTTGGGTCGGGATTAAAACTTGGGGTACCAAAGTGATAGTTTTGTATAGTCGGGTACTGAAGTTAGGAGTTAGCCTAAGTTCGGGTACTGTTTGAAATATTTTCTCTATTTGAAATGGTTGTGGAATAATTGAAAAATGGTCAAGTGGGTGTCCTTAGTAGTTTTGGGTACACCTTGTATGAAAATTGGAAAGTATTAGGTGTCCATAGTAAATTTCATCGAATTACTATGTGACGAAAGTATTAAGTAAAGAAAAGAAAATAACATCTTGGGTGGCCTTAGTAAATTCGGATGCACCTTAAGTGTTTGGATTTAAATCGATGTTTGATTTGTTTCGACATAGTCGTAATTGGTCGATATCATAATTTCAAGTAAAGGTTTGGTAATTTGGGTTAATTATCGAACAAGTCTCGATTGGTCAAAGTTGGTCAACTCCTAGTCAAACTAGGAAACGTTGGTTGTACGATTTGTTAATCGTCAAGATTTCAGTTGTTAATTCAATGCTATATTAACTATCGAAATGTCAGAACTTAGGACTCCAACTACCCGAGGAACGGAAGGTTCGTGATCTCTGAACAACGTGAAATGGTAAAGCTTCGAAATCCAGGTAGGGGACTCGGGACTCTCTATTGGCTAGTGGTTTTCCATATTTGTTTATTATATGTGCATGATGAAGTATATTTAGTTCAAATTTAATATGTTTTTAAGTTAACGTGCATATAGATTGTTGATGTGGTGGTGTGGAGCAGAAAGGTGGTCGATGACTTCCTTGGGGATTCGCTACCCCTAAACCTCCAGAGGGTTAGCTACACCGGTCAGACTGTACGCAATTGCAATGATGACCCAGTTCTGTGGGTGTAGCTAGTATGTTAAGTTTGGCGCTCTGTGACTGGTAAGGTAAGATGTTGGTTCTACAGAACCAGGCCATCAGGTAAAGCTCACGTAGTTTTCTATGCATCGGGTTTTATGATGAAAAATATTTTAAGTTTGACATTCTTATATATATATATATATATATATATATATATTCGCTTTGTTTTCACACTGGGCCCAAATCTAAATTATTACAAAGTTGAGGTTAAGTTGATTTTCAAACTTAGCCGGAGTAGGTCCCATAGAGCAGTGAGGACGAAAGCACACCCCTATAATAGTGTATGTGCAGGTACTGTGCACTGGTAATGGGATTGTAGCAGACGGAGCTGGGTGCGCGGAATTTGATAACTCTTCCGGACGGTAATCGGGTTTCTGACATACCCTCTGTCACGCCCCTGATTTTTAACAAAATTAAAAAATCGATATAAAATCTCATACTTATATATGCGCGATCGTTCAACCATCAATACAAAATACCTGGAAACTTTTTCCTTTTAATCCAAGTACACATTGATGCCCTGAACCCATAATCATAACATATACTCACTCTCCACAGAGTTATGTAATACAACAGCTTACGAATTAAATTGCCACAACAAAATAAAACGTAAATGCTCCTCTGACCTCACTACAAGCGGAAGTTTTAATAACGGTAAAGTCACATAAATGGCTTCCTACCGTTAAGCTGCAAGCACGCTACCTCAGCATCAGCCACGATTATCCTAACCTGCAACAATAACCCCTACACCGTTTGAATGGTGCACGGGTTGCCACACAACAAACCCGGTAAGCTTTTGCAAGCCTGTATGAGTAACTCAAAACACACACGCACAACTCACCCAACGAGGAAACCCATCAACTCGTAAAAAGGGACTCAGACCCTATTTTCCCAAAACAGCACATTCTTTTCCCAAAAGAAACAAATACAAGTCACCCCGTGACATAATCATATTAATTGAAACTCTGACAATTTACATATGATACATAAGTCCTCCCTGGACATTTAAAAGAAAGAATTCCCGAAACTCTCTTTTAAAAACACGTACTCATGAGCATCAGATAGCTCCCCGCTACCCCCCATGATGTACCAACAACAAATCAGTCCAATCTAGACACACAGCACATAAACACATCCTCAATCATACCTATCGTTAACCTAACAAATAGAATATGATTCACAAGTCCTCCCAGGACATTTTTAAAACAAATAATCCTTGAAACTCTCTTTTAAAAACACGTACTCATGAGCATCAGATAGCTCCCCGCTACCCCCCATGATGTACCAACAACAAATCTTGACAATTCCTAAACAAGAGGAATTCCCAATTCCTAACACTTTGTCTCCTGAAAAGTCAAGCCTCAAGCAATAGAATGAAACCCATCAATCCCTATTGCATAAATCACCCCTCCATCCACAAGAATATACATATTTCACGTAAATATATATAGGGCTAAATACAAATTACTACCCTGTGGTTTAGGTCTAAAATCAATTCAGTCCCTGAACTTCCAATTTCATCAAAAACTCCCCTGCACTTTCAATTTTGATCTAATAGGTCCAATTTGTTAGTTTTCCAACAATTGAGTTATTTAACTTGTTAATGTGACTCATATATGGCCTATGTTTTATGATGTGGTGTCGAGGTGGTCTGCATAGTCAATTTAGGAGTGAGTCATACTATTAAAAATAAATAGTTTTTCAACAAATAATCCAACTATAACTTGAATCCATAACAGAATATTAACAAATTGGACCTATTAGATCAAAATTGAAAGTGTAGGGGTGTTTTTGATGAAATTAGAAGTCCAGGGACTGAATTGATTTTGGACCTAAACAACAGGGTACTAACTAGTATTTAGCCCATATATATATATACACACGTGGTCATTCACTCAGGAATGCTACTAATACCAACAATAGTTTGCAGTTAACTAAATAACTCTCAAAACAATAAAGGTATTCCGTTCATTAATGAACCTTGTGAGATTACTCACCTCGAAACTCCCGCTGCATCTTCAATATAGAACAAGACAGCCACACCACACAAACAACCGTCCAAGGATACCTCGTCAAGTACCTAATCACATACGGTTTCAACTTAGCAACAATCCACAAACAATTTAAGTCTGAAACCTCTGTTTTGAACTAAAATCCCCAAGGTAACGCCAATTGAGGCGAAATCACATCTGAGACCTCCCAAAGTCTCCGGAATACGTCCACGATCGATGTGACCAAACCACAAGTCGATCGGACGCTCGAATCCTCAAAGATCGAATAAATCGATTGGTATGAAACTGTAAAAATCATAACAATTCCATACGAACTCCAAAATTTGTATATTATATATCGAAACGCTCATATCACCGAGTAGAACATATATACTACCAAAAACAGTTCCCTACATGGCTGAAAAGCCACCAGAAAGCAGCCACAGATTGTGGTGCACCGCCGCCGGTCAAAACTCAATATTTCACAAAACTCCCAACATCAAAGTTGTTCATCTAAGCATGCTTGTAAATTTTCATAACTAGCTCGAAGTCAGAAAACAAGCATAAAGGGTCGAAAACTACCTCACAAGGTTTGGATTATTGCTCAAACTGAGTTGACCCGATTTCCACGTAAATCGATCAAAACAAACACCATAGATCGATCAAGGGGCCTTCTCTGAACTCAACCAATTCAGGAAGCGTGAAGCTACGAAGTCGCCGGAGTTGTGTTTTCCGGTCGGGTCCGAAATCACCCAACTGCACCCCCTTGCTGCGCCGCACACGGTCGATATCGCCGCTAGAGAACACCACAGGGACTACCAAACGGAGGACGCGAACCACCTGACCAAGTTTCACAGCTAGAGACCGCCGCAGTTCGCCGGAAAAGCCTGGTCTGGTTACCGGGTTCGGATCGGGTCAGACGAAAAACTCAAACACTGAAGGTATCGACCGAGAGAGAAAGGAGAGAGAAAAAAAAGGTTTTCGGAAATGGAAACTTGAAATTATGAAAGAATTTCTGATTTTTCTCTATTTATACTAAAACGAAAACTTCTTCTGATAGCCATAACTTTCTCATACGAACTCCGATTGACTCGAACCATATGTCCATGAACTCGTATCAATGCGTTCTACAACTTTTGTGAAGGAAGTTTTTGGAGAATCCCAACGAATATAAAGTCAACCCTTGCGCCCCCCCGTAAATGACGCTTCCTGAATTATTATTCGCCTGAAACACTTCCACTCCATCTACGAGCCACGAAACAGTCCGATACCCACAATTTAAATTCCGGAAAATCCTCGGAAAATAAATACGAATTTCCAGTGCATCACACCCTCGATCTTTATTTCTTGATCCATGCTATTCCGAAACTTGTTTTTGAATGTTCATTGTATGGTTAAGTCTATTAATCCTCGACTATTCGAAAATGACAAGTTCTAAACGAACAAAGTGAATTTTGTAATTTCAAGAAGCTTTCACCTCAAAAGTATTTCAAATCTCCGCTGTGCGTTTTACGAAAAGTTTATCAACAAAAATGCCTTGCGGTTCTCTAGAAGGTAAATCGAGTATTCGGTTTATGTTTTAGAGATTCGCGGCACTGTGACGTGCTCAAGTTGGCGAGGTGAAATTTGGGGCGTTACAAACGAATGAGATGAACAAGTTAAGAGCAATTGGTATCCACCACCATTTTCCACATATCCCAAATATCTCATCAGCCTTCTAAAATGTTCCAGTTATTTATAGACAAGTAATAGTCACAAAATCAACTATAAAATGACACCAAAGCTGAGCTAAAAAAGAAAGAGCATATACCTCTTTTCAAAGATTGCACTGAATTTGGAATATATATGTTAATGTGGGCAATGAGCCATGTGAATTTGTTTTGCTAAACAACTATTGGTCACTTTTGATAACATGGCTATCATCGTGTTGCAATTTTGCAGTTGAAGCTTAACGGTGAAGATAAGAAAATTCTAGTGAAAATTTTGACCGAGTAATATCAGAGTTTTCTAATCATCTTCAGCTTAAACAACTAATACAATTCAAAAGCTGTATATAGAAGAGAAACTACTCGTTTGGTCACAGATGAAGTCACCGACTCAGGCCTAACAAACTTCACAGCTAGCACAGAGAAGATAAGATGCCATGTGTCAAACACTCTGTGCATCTATCTGGAACCTTCATGCAACATCAGTTAGCACATCAACATTTTATCACGTCAACAACTTTCTCTATATATTCTGAGCAAAAAAAAAAAAAAATCTCTCTATACGGTGCGATCAATCTAGTGTTTCTCTGGAAGTCTGGCTTTGTTGGTAAAGGTATTATCAAACATCAACTGATTAACA